>JAAVUA010000185.1:0-20039 GCA_014898875.1 Fusarium miscanthi
GGGGGGGGGGGGGGAGAGAAGGCGGAACGAAGCTGATGGGGCAGAGATCAGAAAGGGAAAGGGGCGTGTAGTGCAGCCAGGATATTTCTCCGACTAATTAATGATCGCCTTTTGGTGTTTTGTGTGCCTATTGTGTTTTGGTCGTGGTGTTTAGGGGGTGCGACAAGATTGGTCTGTGTAGCTCTGTGCTGCGTGCTATAATTGCGGCTGTCGACAGCCTAAGCAGAGCGCTATCGCTGGTGCTGGAAGGAGCTGTCGCACTGAAGAAGGGGGGCGGGCCCGATTTGGAGCCCCGTGCTTGAGGCGTTGGTTTGCGATTCTGGCACCACTCGTGCACTCAATTCAATGACAGTATGACTGAGCGAGTGCCCCAAAAAGAACAGACACCCACGAGACTGGGACTGGGGCAGAACCTAGAAAGGAGCAAATGGAGTCGAGAAATAGAGCTTGAACCAACCAAAATTGCCCCTGGTGTTTTAAATGGGGCACCACTTTGGTTAGGTTCGGGTACCTTGCTGTTGAGGTCTTTTTGGGGGCCCTGTTCCTCTTTTTTCTGTGTACCTAGCCCCGTCCCGTACTGTCCGGCTCTTGAGCCAGAGTTTCACAAAAATTAATGATTAATGACGAGCCGTGATGGTTTTTTCCCGCGTGGAAATGAAGAGGACGGGAATCCAAGACCACTCACTCACTACCCGTGACGAGTGAACAAGCCTGCCAAAAATAGAAGAGCTTATTCCGCGTGAGAGAGTGAGTGTAGATAAAATGACGGGAGAGGATGAGAAATAGAGTGAGTGAGTGAGAGAGGAGGCTATGGATGATGGATGTGGAGGAGAGAATGATCCGGGGGATGGGATCGAGGAAAGAGATCAAGGATAAGGTAGGAGATAAAATCGACAGGTACAGTTGAATAGTGACGTGACGTACAGAAAGGATCCTATTGACTGGCCAAGGCTGCATTGCCAATGTACGCCTGCTTACCATACATCGCGCTGTGCTTCACTACCGAAGTCCCTATTCGCGGACGAAGCCAGCCGTTGTTGAAGTATAATGGAGAGCGCTACTGTCATCATCTGAAAGGCTCCCGTCGATTCGTTTCGATAACCGCTCTACTAAGCAAGCAGCGACGATCTATCCGTATCTCACCTTGCTCCTCCATCCCCTCCCTCTCCATCTTGCCTCGTCTCTCAACTCATCACGATCTCTCTGTAGAGCGCGTCATAACAACGAGATCTCCCCTCTCGCGCCGTCGACCGACAGGCGGGACCTGATGGGCGACGAGGCAGGCACACCCTTGCTCTGTTTGGGTCGAAAGCGGCATCAGGGGTCAATGACGAGCCCAGGAGCCAGGACAGGGGGTATTGCAGCAGAAACCGGCCTAGCCAAGACCAGAAGCCAAGCCAAGCACCAAGCCAACAGGAGCCGGGGGGGGTTCAGAACCAGGTCCTGGCAGTCAATCCCAAGAACGACGGCGGGAGCTTGGAGTCAAACAGCCAGCGACAGAAGAGGCGCCAGCTCACTTGTGACATGACAGCCTGCCTACCTGAGCCAAAAACATCTTGTGATGGTGTCTCAGTGTGTGCTGTAGCCATACAAACACAGAAGGCCTTATGTTTCACCACATGTTGACTCTAAAGATAGCAATTCAATTACCAGCCTGCTTGCTTGCTTGCCTGTGTTCAAGTTTGCGTTGTCGCTTCAATGCAATGTCTCTTGGCTAATCAAGAAAATAGGACTGCCCCTGTCCCGCGCATCGGCTGCAGGCACAGAGCGACCAAGAATCGACATGGGGTCGTGTTCGGGAGACCGAGAAGCGAAAGTCCTATCTGTCATCGAGAGAAGGCCGTAGATGGCCGTAATGAAGCTGTTCAGAATGCGAATTTCCCATGACACGAGCATGGCATACGATCCACACAGGAAAGATCCATTGCCCATGAACGATACAGTAACTAAAGTGCCGCCCTTTGCCCAAGCGTCCTTGTGCTAAAGAGCCTTGGTTGCTGATCCTGGGCTGTCTACTTCCAAATCCTTTCTCTCTGCTCCGGGGTTTGCCTCGATCAAGGTAGTAAACTCCGTGGCACGTCCCTTGTTATCAGAGCTGCTTTGCTAGCTGACGATGATAGGGTTTACCACGTTTTTCGGGCAATCTCTGGGATTTGATTCAGTCAATCAGATCAATTTTGGCTACCCGTAGGTCCCGTAAAGGCACAGTTCTTTAGCCACCCAGGTCAAAACGTGCCTCCAGCCCTTCTGGGCAAAATGCTGATCTGATCTGGCTTGAACCCGGAACCCGCGCTGTAACAGCTATGCTCACCTGAAACACCAACGGCAAGGAACATTGGGTAAAGCCAACAGCCATCATTCCAAGGGTCGCCATCCAAAACGGCCAGCAGCCTGGCCAGGCAGAGAAAGAGTTTAACTAATTGCTGTGCACTGGAATGAGACAGAAGATAACCGTCAACGGCGCCCGGAGAGCGTTTCGAAACGGTTTTCCGCCAATCAGCCACTACCGGTGTATAGTTAGTTAGTTGTTGGTCCGTCCGAGGGGAAGGCCCCGACAAGAAAAGGAGCTGCATCCTTGGCTCGAATGATGTCGTGTCCGTGGCTCTATATTGAACATGGGTAGCGACTGAAAAGAAGAAAAGAATACCTATCTAGGTCCTAGAAGAGGGTCTCTTTTTGAAGGGTTGGCTTGATTGCTTCGCTGAAAAGAGTTCCGCTGTTAGGTTACAGCGACAGTCGAACCCAGGCATGGATCATGACATGTGCCGGGCCAAGGCCGTTCAGTTCATACAAATGACCAGGTAACGATAATTGAATTCGGTCAGCATTCAACATGCGGCGGATTACAGCTCGATTGCAAAGTTTCCAGGATGATGAAGCCTGTCCTGTCCTGTCCTGTGGCTGGGTCTGAAGCTGAGGCTGGAGCTAGGGGTCGAGGTTGGTTGAGCGACTGGACTAAGGTAGGCTAGCCTTTCTGACCTGTAGTGATTTTATGGCACCATCGTGTCTGCAACTCAACGTCGCACCTTGACGCCTCTTCCATCAGCCCGGACTGGTTTCTAATCAAACCAAGAGAGACGAGAAAGTCTGTGGTTGGATCTGCTATACCTACCTACCGTGAGTCAGTCAGTGAGTGACTGAGTTCAAGCCCTGGATCGTCGCTGTCATCATCGCCATCGCTTACCTATCTCCTCCCGTCTTGGCCTCTCCACCCTCAACGAACGACAGGCAGAGGCAGGGCCCTCAATCAGTTTGCGTTTTCGTCTGCGCCCTTTTTCCGAGCGAGGCGAATTGACTGGTGCCTCTCAGCACTGCAATTGAAAGTTCCCCGGCCGGGCATTAAGCAACATCGTGACTAGGGTCTTTAATGCGTCCCAGCACAGGGGTACGCTTTTACTGGCGCGGCATATGTGGAAATTGCCTGACTCTTGTCAGGACAGAGACAAACCCCAACTCAAACGAGCCCACTGAAAGTCAACAGCCTCAGCTCGGTTGGTTTGTCTGCATCTTCATCTATCTGCACCAAGAGGAAATACTCCGCTGTCAATCATCAAAAACTTGTCTTGGCTGGGAGATTAGCCAGAAGCTAGCAGTAAAGTTTGGGTCAGTCACGCACTGTTCAAGTTCGAGAAGCTTGCTCGCACGCTCTTACGTGCATCATTTCGCGTATCACGACTCCCCATGTCCCGCCCCCTTTCGCCGTTGAGCCCATTCTGACCGACCAACACAAAAGCAACCATGACGATCCAGAGGTCGAGAACCTTGATGATGACGATGCCAGAGTCGCATCCCGCCCGACAACGCTCTGTTGGTGCCGATTAGCAAACATCTCATAACCCACAGTTCACGATATTGCTCACCCGCGTATAGAGTTATATCTTCATGGGTCGCATCGTTAAACTGGTCCCTGAAGGTTTGTCCGTATCTGTTCTAGTCAGGGACCAGAGGTTACATATCATCATCATCACATGAACCGATCAACGACGCTATCATGTTCTGGGCATGGTTGCCGAGACTCTGGGTCTGTGCTTTAATTTCATTAAAGGGCAGAATGTCACGAGAATTCTCTGTGAAATCACTTCTCGTTGAGTTCCGCTCTATCAGAGACACTTTATGCAGCCACTGTGTCTAGGTAGCTTGTGTTCTTCAGTGACGGCTAAAATCTCCTTAGGCACATATCCACAACATGATTCGTTTGCGGATCCCATTTCGTATTCCAGCATTAAGAGTAGATCATATGCAGCAAGCATGTCGCTGACGAAGACCCTTTTCTAGCCCATCCCTTGGGTTCGTGTTTCTATGTTTAAACATGAACACTATCACTGTCCTACGTCGACCAAACTCTTTCTTGTCAGAGACTGTGTACTCTGTACTTCTGTCTGAGTTTATTTTTAATTGTATCGTTACTTTTTAGTCCTACCGCATTCCCCGTTCAGCCCTCCTCACAGAATATCACAACGTCAAACGTTTCACCATCTTTGGCTCGGGTACCTACGCACCACACACAGCACACAATTACCCAGCTGAGATAGCCCGGAGATAAAAGAGACAGAGGCACGGTAAGAAATAGGGGATGAAGGGTTTTCCTTAAGCATGGGACCTTGACGAACCTTGCTCGGGAACAGAACGTTTCTATACCAAAGGAGCGATATACCGTCTAAACCCTGCTGTTTGGTATATATAAAAGGGCAAATATGTATTGCATGCAAGGGACCGAGTAGCACCACGTTTTTTTTGCGAGATAACATTTTCCGGCAATTCGTTCACCGTCTCTTTCGACAAGTTGTTGTCTCTTTTTCAGCTGAAAGATTCTCAACAACAAAAGGGCAAAGACTGTTGAAGACAACAGCCCACTGCACGTTCCTCCAAATCAACATGAAACCAGCCTCCAAACGCACCGGCTCCGAGTGCGCCACCTCCTCCTCAACACCCCGGCACCTCCGTCTTTCTCTCTGCACGTCTTTGGTCTCGCAAAGCTGCAGAGGGCGGAACGGAATCGGGGTCTTCTCTCTCTCCTTCTTACGATCCTACTCTGTAAGGTACAGTTCCATTTACAAGGGGTTCATGTTCTCGGCCGAGCACTGCCACACGCACTGTAGTCAAGCTGGCCTGAGTTGAGTTGAGTTGAGTTCCATTCGCTTGCCTTCACTTGACCTACACCCTGCTCCACCCCCTTTCCACTAAAACGTCACCGATTTTCTAGTCCCGATCCTAGTTCGCCGTTACTTTTCTTGGGTTATTACATTTCGTTTCCTTATTAAACTATAGAAAGAAGATAGAGAGAAAAAAATAACTCGTACAATGACCAAGGTGTAACTGATCGTCAGGTTTGTGCTCTCGTCCGTGCGGACCCTTGCGATCGCCCATCCAAGACACCCGCACCACCCAGAGTCGGTAGTCCCAAACCCCATCAGAGACGATCAAAGAAACACCGTGCCTGATCGCTCCGAATGGGATCGGAGAGGAGGGCTCCAACTTTCGATCTTGGGCTTGGGCTTGGGACTTTGGGGCAATGCCAGACCGCACGGGCGAGCTGAAGAGCAATCGTGCAACACCGGCGCGAGAGTTGTCTTCCAAATCGGGTATTCATCAAAGTCAAACCTCGCATGGCTAGCCGTCCTTTGCCCATCTGCCGATCGTATATGCTATGCCCCATATTGTTTACTTGAAGAAAAAGTTTCCAAACCGTCCTAGCAGCCGAGATCGTCAGCCGAGATATCTCGGCGAAGTATAATCTTCAATGTACTTGAGACGGCATGGTCCGCTTTCCAACCCAAGTTCAGTGTCGTGAGTAGTACACTTTATGCACTCGTACTGAAGTAGTAGTTCTCCCAGAGGTACTCGTAGTCCTCGAGGATACCGCCGATGAAGGAGGGCATTCTCTTCGTTACACCTCCGACGACTCCCTTGGTGATGTTCTCGTATGCGGCGCCCCTCATCGCCCACCAACCCATGGCCCAACCACGCTTACTCCATTCTTCCCGTTCAAGGGATGTGGTTCGTAAACCTCGGTCTCGTAGTTGCCGGGCAGCATACTCGACTGCAAATCCGATCAACCATGGGGTCCAGTTCTTTTTGTCGCCACCTCTCCTGATGTTGTAGGCCATGGCTGAAGCGTAGATAAGCGGCGACAAGATCTGCAGTATCTCAGCACCCTGACCACTCCCCTGGAGTTGGTTGAGGAGCTTAGTCGCGGGTTTGATGTCGTCAGCTGTAAGCACACGTCCCAGCAGATACGAGCTGATATCTCCCCCCTCTGGTAATGATGGTAAGCTCATTCCTGTTCGGGGCATGGTCCATTCACGCTCGTGCGCGGGTTTCATGTCTCGCGAAGATCCTGACGCAGAGCCGTTCACCGAAACATCGTCCATGAGTTCACTTTCACTTCGGTACGCAATCTCTTCATCTTCATCTGCGGCCGCCTCTTCAGGGATGGGCTCACGTTCAGGCAGCACGGGCGTGACCAGTGGACGCGACCGGGTGATGCGCAGGAGTAGAAGACGGCAGAAGGCCTTAAGTGCTTCCAGAATCACGACTACCTTCCACCGTGACTTCTCGCCACCTCGTCGTTTGGCAGTCATCTCCCATAGCATCTCTGTATAGATGATCATTTGTAAAAACATAGCTATTCTTCGGTATGCACCACTCCGTTGAGTCCAGTATCGTGTATATCGAGCATGTGCCGATGGCATGCTCGCCATCGGCAGACGCGCGATGGCCTTTTGGAGGAGAGAGTCATGGTAGAGAGATAGAAGCTGAACACCCGAGTGGATTGACTCTGATGCGATTTCGGCATCGCGGAAGCGGCCTGTACGTCTATTAGAAACGGCACCAAACGTGGGCACCCGTCCCGGTGAAGCTTACCTGGAATTATATATGTCAAGCTCCGTAGAGCGCTCTCAATCTGCGACACCTGACCGGCATTCTTCGTTATGAACTCCTCATACGTAGACAGCCATTTGGGCGGTAATGACAGAATTCGACCGAGCGAAGGTTTCTTCTGTTGTTTATTCGGCGTAGCAGATGGTAAATTTGTAGAATTCGCAGCCGAAGCAGGCACGTCGCGCTTCACAGAAGGGTCCATATTCTCCCTCTCCAGTCGGTCGGCGGTGATCGGACAAGGGGACAGAGCGATATTAAAGGAGCGGTGCGCGCGTGATGTCGGTCGTTGGCGGGATTGGAATCAGTCGCCAGCCATGACGCGCTATTGGCGGTATAGATAGGAACGATGATGGTGATAGTCGGTGATGATGGAATGAGTGGGAGAGGTGCTGCCAGCTCAGCTCAGCTGCGTTGGGCTTGGTCTTCTTGGGGGATTCGCTTTGGCCCGCCGAACCCCGAGGCACAAGCACAGGCACGTCACTTCCCATCCAGGCGCTGGCTCAGAAATGTGGAGGTGGCGCGTGCCTGAGGCCGACGACGACCTCGGCATCTGCGCCGAGGTACGTACCCTAGACTGGCAGTTGAAAGGGATGATAGTGAGAATAACGGCAGATGATGGCAGATATGACTTCAAAAAATAGACATTTAAGATGCTAGTGTTTGCTAGATGATGGTTTACTTATAATCTGTCTATATCCTCTAGTTTCGCTGTCTATTTGTTCGTCAATTGCTGGTTTCACGTGAAAATTGCATGAGTCAACAAATGATGGAGCAACACCATCAAACCGATAACTGGACGAAACAACAAATAATGGCCAAATAAAATAGCAACAGTCACATCTTGCACTCATTAGGACTACGATACGATACGAACTTAGTAAGAATGTTCACTAGGCTCAATTCACCACGAATCACACAATTGAGCTTGTCAGAATGGCATCATCATTGGTCTCTTGATGTTCACAGCAGATGCTACCTCAACACGTCCAGATAACGTCAAATTACCAATACCTATCAAAACAAGGGGTAGGATTCATAGCTGGCCATCGCCATAGCCTAAAAGCACGCACGCCAAAACTCCTACGCTTGCTATCTACCCAAACCCTCCTTTATCCCATCAAAACTCCATTAACAAACACCCGAAAGAATCGACACCGACTCCGAGATAGGCTGTCTATGCCAATTCAGCTGCCCATCCTCCCCAACCATGAACGCCGCCACATCCTCGATGAGCTCCCACTCCCCCGTGGCCTGGTTCTTCTCCGCATACCGAAAGATGATGTTCATTCCCAGATCCTCAAAGACAAGCTCTCTTCTCCTCAGTCGTAACCACTGCTCATCTTCATCACCCTCCATTGCGTTCATAACTTCGACTTCAAGGTTCTTGAGAGCGATTGCACGGAAGACGCGACTGTCGCGAAGGGCGTTGCGGATGGGATATTTTCCTAGAATGCGAATTGCGTCTTGTTTGACTTCTGGATCGCGACAGCCGAATGCTGAGACGAAGAGCGGCCATGTCCAGCCCGAGTCCATTGCGAAACCGCAGTTGGGACGCGATGCGATTAAAGTCTCGGCAATGGCGTTCAACTCCCGGTATTGTGGCGTGAGGTCCTTTGCTGTTTCGATGCCAGAGTATCGTGGCATGGCCGTGTAGATGTAAAGGATGAGAAACTCGATATGGAAGTTGATCGCTTGCAGATAAGACTGTTCATCGTTCTGGCGATTGTTCTGCGCAGTCTGAAGCAGTGGACTGAAGGATGTCGACCATCTTTGAAGCCAATACCTGGATTCCTCCAGAAACTTTGAGATTCTGGGGTTTTGCCTCACGCTGTCTAGCTTCGTTTCCAATTCCTTCATATCTCTCACTTTTGTCAAAGCAAGTTGTGCTGTCGTCGCTGTCAGAAGAGGGATGTATTGCACAAGCTGCCTCTGCAGTAATGTCCAGTATCCATGGGCTTCGTCCAGCGTGCTGAAAACAGCCGGCATATCTTCAATCACTCTGATATTCGTCTGCTTCGGTCTGAAGTATGGCGAGTGCTTGGTGAACGGCGCAATACCCGGGGGTCTCTGCGGAGGCGCTCGCGGAGGTGTCTGCTGGTCCAACGTGGCTTGCGGACTCGCTTGACTCTGTGGACTCGGAAGACCAACAGGGTTCTGCTGATTGGGGGGTGCGTTCGACCACGGCGTACCTGGTTGGCTTTGTGGACTCGACTCAGAACGAGGACTGGCCGTTTGTGAGGGAGGCGCCTGCTTTGCGGCGCCCGCGGGCGGTCTGGGCGGGAAGAAGAACTTCTTATATGAGCCCATGAATGATCGCGACTGGAGTTCCAAAGGCTTATAACAATCCAGGATCTCCTGGACCAGCGCTGGAGGTGATGGGGCGATTCTGACAAGACCGGGAGCTTTATCGGTACAAGCTGCGAGCTCGTTCAACATGCTGAAGCCGTGAGTGATGTGCTTGAGAGCTGCTGGCATGTTTCCCCGTTGCGCTTCGAAGCAGATGAACAGCAGAGACGCCAGCATTGCTGTCCGTAGGCCCTCTTTCGTCGGCCTGGCCTTGGCTTGCAGTTGCAGAGCCTCGCAGTAGTAGACAATTGCGTTGAGGTAGTGCTTGTTGTTGCCTGCGAGTTCATTCCCTGGCGAAGATGCTTCAAACTCAACGTTGGAGGCTTTACGTAGTGCGCCTACTGCCATGGCAGCATATCTCAACGAGGGTTCCTGTAGTGTAAGTTGAGGCATCGTAGTCGTCCATAATCGTGACTCTCCGAGCCCTCCGCTGAGGAAACTAACGCTCAGAGCCGACCATTCATCAAAGTAAGATCGTTGCTCACTACTTGTGAAGCAGATGGTGTTGATTGCAGGTTCTTCGGGGATTGTTGGTGGTCTTGCTTTCACAACAGCCGTTGAACCCGTAGTAACCTTAATCTTGGACGCTGCACGGGGCTTAGTCGCAGGGTTTGTCGTCGCCTTTGATCTTGAGGCTGTTGAGCGCGGGCGAGGTTCGGTGGCGCTTTCAGCGGGTGTAGCTGCTGCATCGCCATAGCCATCGCATGAGCCTCGCCATTTTAGACAATTGAGACAGGCTGGTTTTGTCTCGTCACATTTGACGTGTCGCTTTCTTCACGATGTTAGTGTGCTTCTTACGCCATGTGCGCCCGGAGGAATTGAGTCCATGCGACCAACTGCATGACACTTACTTGCCTAAGAAGCCATTAGTAACAGACTCACGAAAGACATGTACTGAACTCACATGTAGCACAGCCCGTGCGCGCTCTACTTGAGCTTCGTCTTGTATGCCGTGCCCTTGTCTCGAGAGCAAATCGATGCGTACCAGCTCTTGAAGACGTCGCATTTGCAGATCTCTCAGTGTCTGTACTTGAAGAACTAACGGAAAGTCAGGTCAGCTCGGATCCATATTGTGTGCGACAGGGTTTCTGGCTTACGGCGCCGAGCTGTTGGATCGCCCTCCATTGATAGGGATCGAGAACTGGATCTCCATGATTTACAGGTACCAGGGGTTCCACCAACAAACAATAAACCCAAGACAGTAAAACAAAAGGCCTGTTGGTTCAAAGCTCGTAAAGGAAGATCGTTTGTGTGAGGAGGAGCCCGCTCGCGCAGAGACGAGAAGCCGTTCTGGTAAAGTAGAACGGGGACCAGCTCGGTACTCGGATTTGGAGCTTACAGGGGACGGGCCTCGATGTACCGACCCAATACTGTGCTGTGCTGTGCTGTGCTGTGCCGTACCTGGCTAAGCCAGAGTGCGGAACCTATCAGTGGGATCTTTCAACGTCAGCGGCGCTTGTCATGAGGCGAGACCCCGAAATGAGTGGGATGATATTAACGATAAACCTCTTAAGAAAGTAAATTGTCCCCACGCGTGAAGAAGCAACGGTTTTATTAGAAGAAGAACCAGGCCAAGGGGAAAAGGGAGAAGGCGAATGTGGAGAGAGCCAAGCAAGATCAAGCAAGGGTTATCTTGTTAGTCACCTCCACCAGAGATTGAATTGACTTTGAGGAGACAATTGAGCTGAGTCTTTAAGAACTGATAGCTAAACTTACAATCTTTGACGTGTCTAACGGTATCTAGAAGCTCAATCAGATGTAACGGCGGTTCCGTTGATCGTTGGGCGGACGAGGCGAGACGGTATATGGATCAGGATAAGTTTGGCTTAGCTGCCAGGTTGTGGAGGGGGGTCTGATCACAGCGGGGATAGAGTTCCTTGATTGGATGATTCTGAGATGATTGGTGAGAATACGGCGGTTATTGTGGTTAAAGATAAAAACTTATGATATGGATTTGAGGTTCATGTCTCGGTATTTAGAAGCTGACTGAGATTATTACAAATTACATTACGGCAAGTTATTCCGTACGCGTGGAGAGTAATCAGCCTTACTATAATAGTTATGTTTCGAAATAAACGAATCCTTCTAATATGGAGTGCGTCATGAATTAAGAACAAGAACAAGAACAAGATTTATTAGTATTAGTTGGCGCGTGGTAGTGGACACCTTGAGATCCGCTAGAGCATGAAAACGGGGCCTCGGCCCAGACTTGAAGAATAACTGCCGTTGCTTCCGAAGGCAAATAATGCCCAAACAAGTGCTGGGAGAGCCAGAGATTGCTGGATTGGGCACTCAAAATGTCATATTCAGCATAGCGAGTACCTTTTCAGATGTCTTTCAAAATGAAGCCTTGATATAGAACCCCCACGCTCAATGACCAGACACACAACAACCATCAGAGATAATCCTCACACTGACTTTACCCTCGCCTTTCAAGCATCCATCACATTCACAGCGGCCGCACTTCGTCCCATCATCCATAATCCAAGAAAATCCTACCAATCGACTCCTGTCCAACTTCCCCTCAACGGATGGGGAGATCCAGGGACCGTTGGAGGCGCTCCAGGGATGTCAAAGTTCAAAGTCGCACTGCCGAGACCGGGAGGAGGATTGAGTTCATCCCAAATCGAGGGGTTTCGGCGATCATGGCTACATCCGTGTTTCAACGCTTGATCCTATAATTAAAAGGGGCATCGCGAGGCATTCTTCAAGATGCAGACTGGTTGTGTTGCATAGGGCTGAGGGGCCAAGACAGGACGAGTATGCCTCGATTGGTTGCATTGCATTGCGGTGAACCATTGCCACTATCTTAGAGCAAATGGCGCATATTGATGCCCAAATGTGCATTGCATTACCCTGATGGTTGCTCATCGAGTGTTTGGTCAAGTCGCCCTTGTATCACCTTTCGTTGTGTGCGGCACTGCAACCCAGGATTCATTGACGGTTGCTGATCCTAGACCCGTATTGCTGACATGCCCGATTACAGCCGGAGCTAAAGATGAACAAATCCTGCAAGTCCTGCAGATCTACCGGCATTGATGCAGTTTATACGAACGGAGACATCTGCCATTCTGCCAATCACTCCTCGCACTGACGTTGTGTCTTGGGCGAACCTCAACCATCCATTGACCTCACATTGCATATCACATGGAACGACTGATACATATTGTTGGTTCACATCATTGACATTAACTCATTAAGCCATCATGGCTAATAATACACATCGTTCCATCCCGTCCGCACAGCAGACATCTAAGCGCGCTCACTCGCAACCTGCTCAGCCTTGACAGGCTCTCTATCCTCCGCACCAGGATAATCCACCGCATTCTCACCACCCTTTCCACGATAGTTCGTAGGATGATCCCGGTCCGCACCCATGTCATGAATAGGATCAGACGGGTTTGCGCCAACACCTGTGAGACCAGAACGATCCTTCTTCTCCCGACCGTGAAGCTCCTGGCTAGTCTGCCCAGCGGCAGGCTTGCCTAGACCGGTGTGCACATCAGCAGACGTGGCACCCCCGAGAGTCGCGGAGGCAGACACGGCGCCAGAGGCACCGGGGGCTTGGGCGGGGACTTCGGTCTCGGGGTTGGGCTGGAAGGTGTTCTCAGCGGGAGCTGTGCCGGCGGGGTGTTGCTCGGCGTGGAACTCGGGGATGGCGTCGTTGCCAACGAGAACTCCGGGCTTGTGCTGGCAGATGTGAGTATGATGTATCATGGATAGTACTCCTATTACGATTGACTTACGCCCTTGGTTGTGAGAGGCTCAGCGGGAGCGACCTTGCTTCGGAACTCGCCTTGTTGGGGAGTGGCAGACTCGGGGTTCATAGACATGATGATTGTGTTGCTTGTGAAGAGTGTGAAGATGAGTGTTCAATTGAGCCTTTTGGATCTTTGTGTACGATCACAGAAGAGTTATGAGAATGAAGAGGATAAAAGTCATGTCTTACACGCTGTAAAGCTACATATAAAGCATCTTGACGCCGCATCTACACAAGCATGATGTCAACATCTTCATCGTCGCCATGACATCACTCTGTGCACATCGCACGAGATCCAGACATCATCAATACTATATACATCGTGTCTGTTGAAGAAATCACTGTATATCGACTCTGTTCAAGGCGAAATCGATCGATAAAGATATTCAGTGGGTGAGATATGTGGAGCGGACGTCGGAGTTTTGCTCCGCGGGAGAGCTCGTTGGTTGGTGCTGTGGAGGAAGGCCCTTGTAGACAACGTCATATGTGCTTGGCTTGTAGGTAAATGGGTGAGTTTTTCGTGTATGCTTATTTGTTTTACTGTGTCGTGCCAGGCTTGAGAATGAGAAGCGGCAAGATTTGCTTGAAAGTTGGCTGGTGTCGCTGGAAGAGCCGGTCACATGAGCAGGTTTCTTCAAGATTTGGGCGAACAGATGGTGTAGTAAGGTCGCGTGTTGTGTTTCATTGTTCTTTGAGTCGGTACATGGTCTACATCTGCTTAACGGTCGGGAGAGGCTATTGTGATTGGTGGTCTGTATGTTGGTGGTGCTTAAATTGGTGTTGTTGACAGCTAGCCAATTAGAACTAGCTTCTTGCAACGACAGCTATGAAGCTAGAACTCTGCGACGATGCACAGAATGTCAGCTTGGAGTGTTTCTTGTGATATCAGACCATGTAGGACATATACCCTCTATGAAGCCAAGTATGCTGCAACGACATTGCAAGATGTCCCGATCCTGAGGCTCGGAAAGACGATGAGTGGATGCGATTCGTTCAACTGCAAGCCATCCAGGTCCTCCTATGCTTCAATCAAGCCTCCTCTCTCCATCGAAAGTCGTGACATCTGCTAAAGGACCTCGTGCGCTCTAAGCTTAAGTCCATAAGTTGTTCCAGGGCGTCTTAGAGACGACGATGGCTATGTGGCATTTGCGAGAGTGCGGTATAACAATCAACAACTATTTCCACCCCAGTCAAGGACAGCCATTCGTGCTCTTCGTATAGTAGGCTTGAATGTACATATTGCGGCTGGCAAGTGTCCATTGATTGATGCAAGCATTGAGGAACAGAGATGATGTACTGGGAACGCCCTTGCAGGTAGTATCTGATGCGCAACGGCAGGCTCACCAATGTCTGAACCAATGCGACAGATCCAAATAGATTTGCGACATGGCTTGAGTAGGACTTGTGGTACCTCCGACAATAGACGGCTCAATGGTTCTTGGTTGTGAAAATGGTACAGTAATGGTATTGCTTCATAGCCTTCGAAGCTCAGCCTCAAATCGGGCATGACAATGAAGAGAGCCGTGAATGTATTTAACAAAACATATCGCGCAGAGACCAGTCGATAATTCGCCACCGAATAGCGTAATGAAAATTATCTCATCAGGCTGGCGTTGTTCGCCTGATGTGATGCTGTTCCAATTCAAGTCGCTTACCCTGCATCTTTCAGCAGCGCCACAACAAGAACTCTCAGAACTCTCAGCAAAGCCCGTCCGCCAGTTCAAGCCGCTCAGCTGTCAAGGGATGCAATATTGAGTACTTTGACGTCAATGCAAGACATTTCTGTACTTTGTGCACATCTGGCTTGCGCCGTAATGATGATGTACATATTGATCGTGTAACGCTCCACGACAGCTCCTCGTCCAGCTGAATCGTGATCAAGACAGACTCAGCATCTAAGTCAAGGGATTCCGTCCCGAACCGGAGATGGCTTTTCACGAGCTTGGGTCTCAGAAATAGGGGTCTCGACCTTGGCATTCCTCAAATGTCATTTCCTTTTTTTAAGCCTCAAGCCCAAGGGTCCATGGCTAATTCCATTTTCAGCCATCGGCGACCATTTCAAGTCACGAGCATACCACCAATTCAGCCTTAGGGCGACAGGTGCAATTTGCTGGCTGACAGCTCCGGCGCTGAGACTATTTAATTGTTAGGCGTCTTTTTGCTGACAGGGAGCCAGAGTTGGACCTGGTCAAATCTTGTGGGGTTTTGTCTTGTCATAATCGCCGATGACCAGCTAGCGAAGTCTTATCGGTCGGCTGAAGCACAGAGCTTTTTGATCGACCAACAGTGTCGCATAGAAAGCCTCTCAGACGAGAGGATCGCCGATAAACAAACAGCGTCGCACCAGGGAGAGAGTAAAACTGGGAAGAATACCGGGTCACAGAGGATCCTTTAATCTGCGAATTGTGGTACATAAACAAGATAACAAAAAGACCAGAGTTTTCTGTTATTTTTCCGTGATTGAATTTGCGAAAAATAACGCCCGAAGCTGGTTAATATGATGGCATGTTGGTGGTAGCTGTGCCGCTGGTGATTATGAGGGCGATAAATTAATATTATGGCGACGCCACATGTCGAGACCCGTCTTGCATCGATCAATTGCGGCTGTCATCTTGGCTGCATTCATCTCCAGCCTCATGGCCTTCAGTTCAGACATTTCTGTTTCTGTTTCTGTTTGTTTGTTTTGGTTGATCACTGGATAGTCACAGCTGAATTCTCAGCGATTCTCATCGGCCCTCTCTCCCTTCTCTGTAACCCTCTAGGTTCCATGTTGATCGTCAATCGACAGGCTAAAGTCGTATTTTACAGGGGCATATAACCCAGACCCAGCTGTGCCATGCTCGTACAGGATCGGCCCTCGTCGCTTGTTTGAGTTTTACGATGAGGCCATTGTTGGCAAAATTATTTAAGAATTGATTGGGGGTTTACGTGGTCATTCCTGTCTAATACGAAGAGGTGATTATGGGAATAAACGGCGATAACTAGAACAAAGAAGTTCGCCTGCCCTGGGACTGAGACAGTTTCCGAATATAGATCAATGTTCTGAGGACGCGCAACACACGCATCCATAATGGAAGATGGGGTCGGCTTGACCAAGTCTAGACAAGTTCAACCCCGTGTTGATGATCTCACACACCACTAGAGGATTTTCCAACCTCGTGTTACCGTTGTACCCGTTTTGGAGGAGGCTGTGCAATGAATCAGCTTTGAATGAATATTTCAACATTTGCAATTGCTATTGAGCTTCAAGTCGAATATACAATATTAATGTCATTTTTTGTTAATTTGTAATGCAATACAATATCTCCCGTATTATCGACGTGGTAATGCTCTTGGCCTGGGTTCCAGAACATCTGCGTCACGGGTCCCGCCTTGGGCGGAATACTAGGGGCCGGTTGCCGGGGAGTCCAGGGCGGAACATCCGCTAAAATGGGAAATTCCAGGTTATCGGTCCGCATCCGGTGTGGCTACCTGCCCCCCTCATTCGCTGCTTCCAACTGGGCCGTTACAGTTGTAGCAGCGATTCATTGACTGGGCTCTTTCTACTCTTGTCCTCGTCACTCCATCTTTCTCCCTCTCTTCAGCTCCCTCTCTTCGCAATAACAAGGCAAAAAGAAAGATTCGGGTCGGTCGGTCTTTTTATTCCACTCGCTCAACTTGTTCGCTCCTCTCTCTCGTTTCAACCGCAAATCATATCTCGCCGATTGATCCACCTTCTTTCAAGGCGATCACCTTGAGGCGGCGCGCCCGCTGCTGGCATCATCGATCCTCTTGGCACTGCCTGCTCTCGAGTTGTTTGTTGCGTTGCAGCACCTTATCGCTATCTTTGCCAGTGTCACATTCCTTGAACCTGCCTGCTCCTCCGCCTGGATCCAGATTTAATATCCAACCACCATCCACAATGCAGAACTACCACGGGGATCCCTACGAGAGCGAACCGCTCGACTCTCATAATCGCTACGATTCCTCCCCCCGAAGACCCATCCCTCCTCCCCATAGTTATTCACCTTCGGCTGCCCAATACGACGCTCCCCCGAGATCAAACCACCCAAGCACACATCCCGATTCTTCATACAGCCGTGTACAAGGTGGCTACGACGACTATTCATCTCACGGTCGCCCAGTTTCCCCTTCGCCGTACGCAGGATCTGCTGGATACGATAGCCCTCGACGACCATCGCCTCAACAAAACGACCCCGGTTACTACAGTTATTACGGCAACCAAGGCTATAACAACCACGGAGGTGGCGGCGGCGGACATATGGGGTATGATCACCCAAACTCCCATACAACACCGGGCGCAGACAATTTTGGAATGTCTGCATCTGGTGGTATGGCAGGAATTGCTGTAAACGTTGCTGACCGTAATCCTCGCTATAGCGGCACAGGCGCAATGGAACACTCCAACTTGCCCCCGCCTCCATCGCGGACTCAGCAAAACTACGGCGGAAACGGAGGCTACGGCCACGGTTACGATTCGCCTCGTGGGCCACCATCGGCAGCGACATCTCACTTCAGCGGCAGCGACCCCTACATCGATAACCCATACCCCGGGTATACGAATTCGCGGCACGGCAGCGACAATCTTGGCGTAGTGAATCCTAATGATATTATCGACGATGGAGACGACGGACTTGTGTACGGAAAGAGCCAAAGAAACTCAATGCTTAGCCTTTCCAATTCCGACCGTGCGAAGAGGGGTGCTTCTGCAACCGCTGCTGCGGTTGGAGGTGGTGCGGCTGCTGGCGGCCTTTTGGGTGGACGAGGTCAGTATTCGTCTGCCAAGTGTGCGCTTTTGCTAATTAGGTACAGGCGGAAGCTACGAGAGGAATGGCGCACGGGAAAAGCCTTACGGTTATGGCTCAGACGATAAGGACACTGGGAGGAGTAAGAGGTGCAAGTGGCTCATCATCGCCGTCGTGTTCCTCGTCATCGTTGGCGCTATTATCGGTGGTGTCGTTGGTAGTATGGTGAACAATGGCAAGAAAGACGACAGTGAAGCGAGTTCGGGAGAGTCAGCTAAGGACGACACGAAGAAGAACGGCGATCTTGGCAAAAACAGCGCTGAGATCAAGGAGCTTCTGAACAATCCCGACCTCCACAGAGTCTTTCCTGGCATGGACTACACCCCTCTCAATTCGCAGTATCCCGACTGTATGCATAACCCACCTTCTCAGAACAACATCACTCGCGACGTCGCCGTATTGGGTCAGCTCACCAACAAGATTCGACTGTACGGAACCGATTGCAACCAGACGCAGATGCTGATTCATGCCCTCGACCGATTGGAACTCAAGGACACCAAGATCTGGATGGGTGTTTGGCTCGACAAGAATGAGACAACCAACGATCGACAGATGGCACAAATGTGGGATATCCTGGATGAGTATGGTGATGACCCTTTTGAGGGCATCATCATTGCCAACGAAATCCTCTTCCGTGAGGAGATGAACATCACCACATTGGCCGAGATCTTGGACGACACCCGCACGAAGCTCGACAAGAAGGGCCTCAAGCTCCCTGTTGCTACCTCCGATTTGGGTGACGACTGGACATCTGAGCTTGCGACGGACAGTGACTATATCATGGCCAACATCCATCCCTTCTTTGCCGGAGTGGAGGCATCTGAGGCTGCGGCTTGGACCTCTAACTTCTGGAAGACTAACAATGGAGATTTCTGGAAGACGGACGCGAAGAAGAACATCATTTCGGAAACAGGCTGGCCTACCGGAGGTGGCACCAACTGTGGCTCGGCCGCGACCTGTACCAAAGGATCGGTCGCTGGCATTGACGAGCTCAACACCTTCATGGGTGATTGGGTCTGCCAGTCTCTCAAGAACGGCACCAATTACTTCTGGTTCGAGGCATTTGACGAGCCTTGGAAGGAGAGGTACAATACCAAGGGCAAGAACTGGGAAGACAAATGGGGTCTGTTGACAGCAGACCGTGAGCTGAAGAAGGGAGTCAAGATTCCCGACTGCGACGGCAAGACGATTCAGGACTATAGCATGTTCTCTTCATAAACGACTCGATGCATTCACGACATTGCTCAGCGATGATTGATGCCTGAGCTTATGTCAGCTCTGCGGATGCGAGGGCAGGCATTGGATATAACCATCATCACCTCAACACTCAGCATTTAATGTCTTATCACGGACCGGAGTTAGGGAGTATTAGGGAAAACAGATAAAATGTTAGGCCCTTTATTGTTTTTTTTTTTGTTTGTTTCGCATACGCCTGGCACGATTGTTTTGTAGACGATGGACATGGAAGGCTGGCTTATTGTAACGATTCGCAATTGCGAGAGTATATAGTTGATGGAGGAACGTAGGACAAACAATACAAATATTGGCTCAACGATTGAGGCGCGGGGCATGAATTGATCTGTGATGTAAAAATTGGTTGTTGATGTACCTATTGATGGGCATCTCGCCCGAAGGCGCTGCATATTCGTGTCGTCGTCAGTCGTTACAAGCTATATGGCCAAGCAAGATGTATATACCGCGCTTCAATGCGCCGGTCCCAAGCATTCATACCCAGCAATCGCCCAAGTAGTTATTCCCAGCAACCATGGCATTAACCAGCCTCATGAAAACTCTTCATCTCCCTCACCCATCGCAAGCCTCAATTCCCAGGCTGATACGTTCCATCGCCATCCTCATCCCTTTCCTGCGTCTGACTTCTAGGCGTGAGAGGTCTGGGGTGCGAATAGGGGACGGCAGACAAACCCTCGATCCCCTCAAGGGGGTAGTGGAACATGGACGGAGGGACGGAAGCCGACTTGTTCATGTCGGCGTTCATCATGCCAAACGTCGCAGCCTTCAACCTGTCGCGCTCCTGCGTGACCTCGTTGACTCTGTTTTCGAGAGCGGCGATTCTTCTGGCGTAGTTGCGGAGGGTGTTGATGACCTTGGTCATGTCTTCTCGCAGTTCTTCGGTACTGTTTGCAACGGATAAGTCGAAGTCTGGGGGGGAGACGCGAGCTCGGGGCTGGGAGATCGGGTTGAGCGGTGGGAGAGGGACATTATATGCAGCCGGGTTGCCATTGAAG
>JAAVUA010000186.1:0-197192 GCA_014898875.1 Fusarium miscanthi
ATGTTTATCCTTTCAGCTTGATTAAGCACTCTTTGCATGTTGCGTAAGGTCTCAGTCCATACAAGATATCGAAGAGAAAGTCGTAATTATGGGAGGATCCCCGAGACTACGAAGTGACATACATAACACCGATACTAATGTATACTTCAAGTATTGGTCATTATTTTGGACTCTGGGATAATGGCCGTTCTTCCTCATTTTTCCTGCTCGTTAGCTTGGTTAGCTAAGTTCCAGTCGATGTCAGGGCCATTGAAGTTGTATCGTTGTTCAATCCAAATGAAGCAAACGATCGTTAAGATACCAACAATGACTGCATAGCCAAGTCTAGCAAGGCTGAAAGCACTCCTTGGTAGCTATTCGCAACTGTGCGTATGTATGACACCCTGAGGGATAACAAATGAAAGGTCCAGCACCGAACAGGCTGCATTGGGAGTTGAATTAAGACTATTGTACTTGCAATGTAGATCAAGCAACAGACATCACAGAATGCATCCTAAAGAGTTATTTCTGAAGGAATGCCGCGTTTAGGGTCTATGCGATTTCTTACTTACATCACTACATCATATGGCCCTACAAGCAACATGTCAGCAGCAAACAGAACTGTTATAGGTCGCTTTAGCATAGGTAGTCGTGGAGTTGCTAAGCGCTTATGCTGTGGCGTTGATTGGTTATGCTGCGTGGACTGACCTTGCGTGAATAAGCGGGGGTTGAAAACCAGTCAGGTTTATCGTCACATTGAAATAGGACCTTTTTCTCATTTTGGCAGCATAAACGTATCATTTCTAATTTAAGGCAGAGTCTGATTCTCGCCAACGCAAAACACGCTTTCTCGAAACCAGCTAACTGCCATTCTTGAACATGGCCGAGGTTGCTGGTCTCGCACTCGGGGCCGTCGGGGTTGCAGGCCTTATCGGCGCTTTCAAGGACACCATCGATCTCTTCGGTCTCTTGGCTGACTCTCGCGATCTGGGGCGAGACTATGAGATATTGAGGATTAAACTCGATATCCAGAAAACCCTTCTGCTCCAGTGGACTGATCGAGTGGGCCTCCTACGCCAAGACGACTATGACCCATGTCTCGATCAAGCTCACACGCGGGAAAGGATCGGTCAAACGTTGAGCTGCATTCGACTTCTGCTAACGGATGCGACGACTCTAAACAATAAGTATGGACTTGACGAAGCAAACGACCAAGAAGGTGCTACGCCGCTCGTTTCAGTCTCCTCTATTAGTGCCTGGCGTATGGGAGTGTTCAAGAGTCAATATGACGACTTTAAGAAACGAATAGCCCAAGGCAACGACAAGACTTTCCGCAGAAGGGCACTTTGGGCTGTCCGAGACAAACAAAAATTCGAAATTCTCATCAGAGAACTGGCAGATCTCATTGAGAGTCTTGATAAGCTCATACCTGTCACTAGTAAACAGCCCGCCCTTCGAAATTTGGCCGATGACGACGTGAGGAGGATTTCTGGATTGCAGAACCTAAAGATGCTGCTTGAAGCCTCCCAGGGGACACACAGGCTCATCTCAGAGTCTGCCCAACGGATCATATCCCGCGCCTGCGAAGAGATCATCCTCAACCGACTCTGGTTCAGGAAGATACATGAGAGGAGGGATACCGTGGCTGATGCCCATATGAAAACCTTTAAATGGGCTCTCTATCCCCCCAAGGGCGAGGCTAACTGGCATGACCTGTCCCAGTGGCTCCGACAGCCTTCCACGCATGAAGTATACTGGATATCTGGTAAAGCCGGCAGCGGAAAGTCTACTCTTATGAAGTATCTTTATTCCCAGAAGCGCACCCGCGAGCTACTTCAACAATGGTCCCATCCCAGAATGTGCATGATGGCGGACTTTTTCTTCTTCGATCTCGGGACAGAGGAGCAAAAGTCCTTTGAAGGCTTATCGCGAGCACTTCTATACCAACTTCTGAAGCCTAATCCGTCTCTAATCAACAAAGCCCTCCCTGATATGGTCAAAGAACTCAGGGAAGCGGACAATAATGATGCGAGCTTGCCATCACTATCAGAAATTCGATATGCGTTCAGGATTCTAACCAAAGAACCTAACATGCAGAAGTTTTGCATATTCATTGACGGGCTCGACGAGTTTAGAGGCAATATCAGGGAAAGCGTCTCGTTGATCCAGGAGCTCAGCCAGTCGAGTCACATAAAAGTCCTCGTGTCAAGTCGGCCTATCCCGACTTGTGTGGCTGTATACCAGAACTTGCCCAAATTAAGGCTTCAAGACCTTACACGAAAAGACATTGGGGCCTATGTTGAGGATGTAATTGGAGGCCATCCTTACATGGAGCGTCTTCTCAGGCGATCACCCGACGGAGCTAGAAGTGTTATAAATCAGCTTATCGACAAGTCATCGGGTGTATTTCTTTGGGTTGTTCTGGCATGTCGATCTCTGCTTTCTGGGTTTGAAGACTGCGACAGGCTACCGGAGCTTCAGAAGAGAGTAGACGAGCTACCACCAGAGCTCGAGGACTTTTTCGACCTTATGCTTGCCAAGATCAATCAGCGTTACCAATATCAGGGGGCGTATTTGCTACGTCTGTGCTAGGAAAGCATACGGGCCTCGAGAACTCCAGGCTGTCCGGCCATTCCCCATATGGACACCCTTCCCTTGGCACTCGTCGACGATGGCGATGTGTCAGCAGATAGTATCAGGGGTCTTTCTTGGCAGGACAAGATAGATCTTTGCACTGTGCTAGAAGGGAGGCTACGCAGTCGGTGTGGCGGCCTGTTGGAGACTCAGCCGGCTAGCAAAATTGGCCAACTTGTTGGTGGTGATGTTGTCTTCATGCACCGTACTGTCTTTGAGTATCTGAGTAACGAGTCCGTATGGGAGCAAGAGTGCTTGAGGACGGATCCCCATGGCCCCGCGGTTGCTACAGGCCTATCGATGAGAGACCTCTATCACATGATTCTCCACCTTGCCGAACTAGACAAGGAGGGCAGACCCGAAAGAATTGAGGTAAAAGTCATCTTGGCTCTACGAAGTGGTTTATTCTGGGCTCAGAGAGGCGACGCCATAGGGTTCTTGGAGCAGCTACCGCACTTCCTGAGTGGACTTGTAGCTTGCAAATACAAACCCAAGGATCAGACTCTTTCTGCTCTAGCCAGGGCTTGCCATGAGCTACCTGATAGTACGACAAGGAATTACTTGCACGCACCCCTCCTCCTCGCCGCTGATATCGGCGCTCGCGAGTATATGATCAGAAACCCTGATTTCCGCACGCTTAACGGTCCCAGCATGCCAACATGTGGCTGCCCTCCATTACTGTCTCTTGAGTTTCGGCCGTCGTTGTTCAATCTAGATGTTAGAAGCCGCCCATCACCACTGAGTGTCTCACTGCTTTTGAGATCCGGGGCCAACCCTCGTCTTCGAGAAAACATCTTCACGCCCTGGGTGCTCTGGTTGCAAGAGCCATCGGGGCTTACGTGCAAAGACCGGACGGACGAGGAATTGCTCCATGCTATGGACGTCGCTGAAACTATGGTTGAGTACGACGCTGGGGGAATCAAGGAGTTGAGGAAGTGGCTGAGGAGTGATGCGTATCACAGCCGGCCTATTTCCGTGACGCAAAGGGGGGATAAATTGCTCAAGTTCCTGGATGAACATGAAAGACTGATTTCGCAGTTGACAGACCATGCTTCTCATAGGAGTAGATAGTGATGACTTCACAAATGACGGCAAAGAAGGTATCTTGGTATGGCATGTAGTAGGTTATTACATAGGACTGATATTGTACTCCAGAGAGGGTCAATGACATTCCCTGGTCTCGTACAGTTTTTTATCTCACCTTAACTAATCTATTACTGTCAATCTCTCTGCCTGCTTACAAGAACAAGTGACACATGAATTGCCTTCAACTGCAGCGGTTATCTGAAGTGAAGCTACCATCTTGGCCTGGTGGATCCGGGGCCAAAGATTCCCCGCAAGGCTGTTAGGGAATGGAGCTTCATTATCGGGATAGCTGCCATGTCTCTGTCGTTCTTCACAACCTGCGTATTCTTAATAGACATAAGAATGCGGTTCACGAGTTACCCAAAATTGTTCTTAATTATCTACTTTCAATCGGCGCTTTTTCTTATAAGCCTTGGTGCAATACATAAATGGCCGTAGAATTGCTAATACGAAGAATTTACTCATGAGAAATAGCTCAACACTAACAAGCCAAGGTGAAACTTACCTCGCCAGCAAGAAAGATTCTTTCAGGGCCATGCAAGGATCTGATAAGATAATCTCAACCGTTACTGCAACGTAATAGGTTAAGCATAAAATGCCAAGATGTCCCGGTTATCAATCTAGGCTAATTGTGTAGTTAGTTTGAGCTTGGGTGGTCTGATGACACGTCTTGGCATGGGGGAAGCTCTCGTACCGATGCAGATTTAAGAAGACGCCGTCCCCAGCACGAGGAAGTAAATTTGTCAATGCAAAATTGGAAAATGGCTCCTGAAAAGAGCGAGATCACGCCTGCTGGCCAAGGTCCTCTGGATCAGAGCAACAGCAGTGATGCAGAGGCCCGCCAAGATGCCATCTCAGCTCCGACAGAAGCTTTGCGCAAGCTGTGGACTAAGTTCCCACTTACCTTGGCGTTCGCCGGGTGAGTCAATTTATGATTCGGGGCCCGCGGGCAGCAATGCTAACTCGTTACCAGTCTCTTCGTCATGAACTTCTGCATGGTCTTTGCTGCTTCTTCGGCTGGCGTTTACGATCCATACGCCACCAGTCATTTCCAAGGCCACTCGCTTATTGCTACGGCAAATATCGTCCACGGCGTTGTTCGAATCGTCGCTTATCCGCTCTTGGCCAAGGTTGCGGATGTGAGTATCCTTAGCAATGGTATTTTGATTTGCCGAGGCTAATTGAGGTTTAGCATATTGGAAGGCCCCAAGGATTCGCTGGGGCTGCGGTTAGCATGGCTCTGGCGAATGTACTCTATGCTGCGTGTCACAATGTCGAAACATATCTTGTAAGTGAGATCGATATGTCATCGTTTCGGCTGGATTGACTGACAAATTAGGCTGGTGGAATTTTCGAATCGTTCGGCGATACTTGGTGGACAATCACTGAGCAGATATTTATTGCCGAGGTAACATCCCTGATTAACAGAGGCTTCCTCTTCACCCTCCCAGAATCACTCGCCGCCATACCAACTTTGTACGCCGGGACATATCTCGGAGAGCACATGCTGCTGAAGTCCTCGTGGCGCTGGGGATTCGGCATGTGGGCTGCAATCATGCCATTCTGTGCACTACCGACCATTGCCATCATGGTGTTTATGAGCCTCAGGGCGCGAAAGAGAGGCATAGTGAACAAGCGAACATCATTGCGTGCTGCTTCTGAGATACCGAAGGGTGCGTCTTGGATTGTCCAAGCTCGACAAATCCTCTATGTCCAATTGGATATCGTCGGAGCATTCTTGCTCCTTGGAGGTCTTGCTATGACTCTTCTTCCCATCTCCATAACTGGGAGACGCAATACCGAAAGGTGGACCGAGCCATCGTCCATCATCTTGTTAGTTGTCGGTGTCTTTACATTCGTTGCATTCTTGATCTGGGATGGCCGGTATGCTAAGAAGCCAATTGTTCCCTTCCGCATGATCAAGAACCGCAACGTCATACTGGCTTGTGCTTCAGTGTGCTTGATCGCAATGTCGGACTCGACGTACCGAACATTTGCTCCTAGTTTCTTGCAGGTTGCTGGTGGCTATTCTCCAGGCCATGCAGTTCGTATTGAGTGAGTGACTCCATCCCCCGCAACAAGGCAAACAATTATTGACTATCTCTCAGCAATTCTCGACGTGTTGCGTTGAACCTCGGTGGTCTTGTCATTGGCTTGGGTATCAGATTTGTCAAGCACACCAAACCATTCATCATCCTCGGCTTCTTGATGGTTGCTCTGGCGAACGGACTTCCAATCTATTTCACAAATATCGACGGAGCTCGAATCGCCAATGAAGCATCATTAACCACTGCACAAGTCCTCCTTGGTCTCGGTCGCGGTTTCGCCCAGGTTCCTCTTCAGGTCTCTTTGCAAGCTGCTGTTCCCGATCATGAGATTGGTATTGCAACAGCCATGTTCCTTTCATCCTCAGGGTTCGGTGCCAATGTTGGTAACAGGTAAGTCTCATAAGATCCTTCTTACGAGTGAACATACTAACATACATCTCAAGTATCGGAGGAGCATTATGGAACACTCTCCTTCCACGCAGGCTCGCATCTAACCTACCCGAAGAGGTCAAGGCAAACAGCACTGCAATCTTTCGCTCAATTGTAGTTGCGCAGAGCTATGAGTTGGGTACTGAGACTCGTGACGCGATCAACCTCAGTTATCGCATGACACAACAAACTCTCGCTATCGGGTCCCTGTCCTTGTCTATTCCTCTGTTGCTGATGATGTTTTTCTTCCGAAATGTGAAGCTGGCCAAGGAGGATGACGAGAGGAACGAGATTGCCGAACAACAACTTGCTGTGGCAGGGCAAAGACCCGAGAGTGGACAGAATGAGTCGAGCGAAAAGAAGTAGCTTGTCACACAACGCAACAGGAGAGGTCTAGAGAATGATTTCGTCTCAGATAGATTATAGTTGCGCAAGACTTGTAAGCTATACGCCTTGACTGTAGTGGCATGGTGGTCTCAGTGGAATTATATTTGCCTGCTCATATAGTTTCTTGCCTTTGTTTCTACGTAACTAAAATTCTGTTTTCTATTTATACATATGTCGCCTTTTTCCCACCTCGCTTCAATAAACATCCAAAGTCTGCTCAATTTCCCCGCGCCGTTAAAGAGTTGTTGCCGCCGCGTCACCAGCCCAGCAGCCCCATTAACTGATTTGGAAATTGGGTTGCTATATAAAGCTTGGGCTGAAATGCATCTGGTCAGACTCATGCCTATTGAATCAATGAAGATGTCATTCTGGCCTGCTGAGCTGTAGCCATTGGGTTACATGATGCAGGCCGACAGCCGACAGCAGCAGGCTCCATGTCAGCGAAATCATTCCAATATCTTTCTGCCACAGACGATCTTCCCATGGTCGCAGAAGAGACAATTACTTTCAAATATATTGGATTGATTATAATTGCTCTGAATCTATCGTCAATCCATCACGAATTAAAACACTCCGATCCTCCTTTCAGAAACGGAGCGCTCTTCAACGGTGCCTCTTTTCACTCAGCCTAAATCAGCCTGCATCATTTCGCTTCAGCCCCAATACGAATAAGCTGTTTTGGCTACCGTACATGATGGCGGCGGCGGGTGAGAAATTAGCTGCTAAAAAAAGGGATGATAGGGCTGTGCGGGCAACGGCTGGCCACTAGTTTTCAGCTGGGCGCCACCCTCTCACTCATTATGCTGACCTCAATGTCTGCCACTTCAACTAGCGCATCATCCCTACCTATGATCCTCTCCGTGGCTTACTTGCAAGTCCACTCATTCGTCAATGGCAAAGCAGGCTCTGGTCTCACTGGGTCTGGGCTCAGTCAGCTTTGATGGGTTGAAGCCACTGTCTTGAAATTGGATTGCTACAAAATAAGCAGCATTGCCCACGAAAGTAGCTTTGAGGCTCTACATCCTCCTTTCTTCTCTTCAATCTTTCAGACTGTTGGTCTCATTGGCACTACTCACAATGCGCAGTTCTTTATCCATCAAGGCGTTGGGCTTTGCCCTTCTCTCGCTCGCCAATGCCCAAGACGTGTCTGAGAACCTGGCCGGTGCCATTGCTGACTACGATTCACTCTCCCTTTTCCGCTCCCTCCTCGGCGCGGCTCCTCAAGTCTTGGCTGAGGCCCTTTCCAGCCAAGGCAGCAATGTCACCATTTTGATTCCTACCGACAGCGCTATCAAGAGCTTTCTCAAAGACTCCAGCATTTCAGATGTGACCGAATTGAACCAGACAATGCTCCAAGTCTTCTTCTCGTATCATACTATGGCGGCTTCACTCTCATCCACGGATTTCGATGATTCCCGTGGACTTTCAGTGCCTACCCTGTTGAAGAGCGAAGAATTCAACAACAGAACTGCAGGACCTCAGATCCAGAGCCAGTTTGGCAACAGTGCTGATGGGCAGGTCGTATTCGCTTCGAGAGCAAAGAATGGGAAGAGGGCCGAGGGAGATATCAGCGGCGCAATTGTGAATCTCCGAGCAGGTGAGGAGCAGAACATCAAGATGACTGCTGTCGATGGATCCTGGGGCGCGAAGAATGCGAGCAAGTTCCAGATTGTGGATAAGTGAGGAACTCCAAACAAGTGAGCTGGGATCAGGCTAACAGGCATCTCCAGGGTCCTTCTTCCACCTATATCCTGCTCCCAGACGGTTGAAGCCGCCGACGACAAGAGACTCACTGCGTTGAATGGCGCTCTCATCAAGGCAGGTTTGTGGCCCGCTCTCGACGCCTCCAAGAACGTTACATGTCTTGCGCCATCTACCCAAGCGTTCAAGGATGCGGGAAGTCCTGATGTCGAGCTGTCGAAAGAGGATCTAGGAGGAGCGCTGCTGTAAGTTCTTTGTCCTACACACCCGAGAGTGTACTGACACATTTCTAAAGTGCGCATACCCTCGACGAAGTTACCTACTCCAACTACCTTCGAGACGGTCAAGTCATTGGAACTCTTAACAAGACCGAGGTCCGAGTTAGCATCATAGATGACGAAATTTTCTTCAACAACGCCAAGATTATTGAAGCCAATGTGCTTACCAATAACGGTCTCATTCACATGTAAGTCCTCCTTGATATACCATGAGTATACGCTAACAGTTCCAGCCTCGATTCCGTTATTCAAGCAGGAGGAAAGCCCAGCGAGACCAGCTCTGGAACGTCAACCGCTAAAACTGTGAGTGCTACTTCAAGCGGGTCACAGCCAACTTCAAGCTCCGAGACTGTCTCGCCAGACAATGGAAATTCCGCTGGTCGCTTGTCCATCGATATTGGGATTTTGGGTCTCTTGGTTGCGGCTTATGCAATCATACAATAAGTAATATGCGGGGTATTGGATATATAATAAATTGTAATAAATGATTGAGTTTCTAAAGAATATGCCGTCGGGCCTTTCAACCCTTGGTTTGAAAAATTAAAAGACATATGAACTGCTTGATAAGTATGGTTTACCTTGTATGTGTTTCCATACTGCCAAGGGGAATTTAGACGAGATGCAAAGTAACGGTCTCGCTAACGTACTCTTCCAGATCCGGATTGGTCGATTATGACGATATTCCTGAGTGGAGAGCCCCAAATTATGCTTCGGCTTGTGGGCAATCAGATGGAGACGGGAAACGCCGAAGCATAGCCTTCTCGGGATGAGGGGGATGAGGGGGGATGTCGGGCCGCGATTTCATTGGGGACTTTGTCGGCATGGACGTATCCAAGGCCGTACCCCGCGGTAACCAAGCAGCAAGCCCTTGTTAAAATAGTCAATTGGAAGTATTCTTGACAGGAAGATACAGGTACAGGTATAGGAAACTGAAAGACCATGTCTTTGTCCAAAGTTGCACTGGTCACAGCTGCAAGCAGTGGTCTCGGCGCAGCCATTGCCCGCATGCTAGCCGTGGACCTAGGAATGAACGTTGTGATCAACTTCAACAGCAACGAATCCCGCGCCAAAGAACTAGTATCAAAGCTACAAACCGAATGTGACAAAAAGTACGCGGGATCAAACATCTCGATACAGGCCATTCAAGCAGATACATGCGACAAGACGCAGATCAAATCGCTAGTCGACGGGGCAGCATCGAAATTTGGAGGTCGTCTAGATGTTGTCATATCCAACGTTGGCTGGACAAAGATGCGCCAGTTCTCGGATATTGAC
This sequence comes from Fusarium miscanthi, assembly GCA_014898875.1. Classification (NCBI taxonomy): domain Eukaryota; kingdom Fungi; phylum Ascomycota; class Sordariomycetes; order Hypocreales; family Nectriaceae; genus Fusarium; species Fusarium miscanthi. The sequence continues at coordinate 9,818 of JAAVUA010000186.1, forward strand.
GATAACGTTGACGAGGATGACTGGGATCGGTGCTATGTTGCCAATGTGAAGAGTCACCTGTGGCTTTTCCATGCGGCGAAGCGGTATCTTGAGGAGAGCAACGAGCGAGAGGCTGGAGTTCCTGTGTTTGTATCTACGGCTAGCCTGGCAGGAGTAATCCCCAGCGGTAGCAGCGTGGTATGTTCTATCTGGCCTCAATCTTCGATTTCAGTCACTGACCATCGCCCTATAGCCGTACGCAGTCACAAAAGCTGCCCAGATCCACCTCGGCAAATGTCTTGCCAAAATAGCTGCACCGTCAATCAGGGTGAACTCAATTTCTCCAGGCATATTGCTTACGGTATGTGAATGGCTTTCAATACTTCAAGGCTGTAATCTCACGTTTATATAGGAATGGGGCCTTTCGTTCCCCGCAGATCGACTTGAAGCTGCGCGCAACACGAATAAGTTGGGCCGTTTTGCGACGGTTGAAGATGTTGCAGAGCAGGTCAGAACTTTTGTCGTGTCCAAGTCAGTGACTGGACAGAACGGGGTCATTGATGCAGGATTTGGTTTATGAGAAGGCATTGGCTTGTCTGAAAAGATGGAACTCCAAGATCCCGCAAACAACGTGGTTATGGACTGCCTGGAATAATCAAAATGCATTTACATATTCATCTCTTCGTTGACAATAAATTGTCTGCATTATGATAGCTATCCAAACTATGAAAAGGATTTCTGCCATTGAGGTCAAACTTTAGGATGCCATATCCTTTTTCACAAGCATTTTGATAGACTTTCGTCGATTCATCTCCGTTGTCCAAATCTTGATCCGTCGCTCTGTATATTGTCTGGACACCTTACTTCAATTTAACTGGATAGAACGAGCAATAGACAGTGCCTCTGCTCGACTCATAGTCTGGATGGAGGAGGCAACGAAACTTAGGGACCCTATCCCAAGTTAGGAAAGGACCCAATATGTCTGAGTAGGTCTTTAGAACAGGTAGCCGTAGCTTACTATTGGGGACTTCCTTGCTCTTCGGGGTCTGGCATAGCGTTGCCCACATTTCCGAACCCGCCCCCCGCAAAGCCGATCCGCGAATATGCTAGACCACGAAACATGAATGGTAGACTAAAGAATTCTAGTAGTTATCAACCTCAGTTATACGGGCTGTAATGACTTGAGTGAAAATTTAGAGGATATATAAATACAAATATCTTGCAATATCTGTGTATTTTACAAAAATCAAAATCTCTAAGCAACTTAGACATTCACGATCATGGCTCGAACTTATCTCAAACGACCGGCCTCTGCCAACTCAACGAGCAAGACCACCAATGGCTCACTACCCGATGTCCCCGGCATTGTTAAGGGCGTAATTGAAAGCATTCGGCAAGAGGGCGATATCGCAGTTCAGCGTTACAGCGAACAATTCGACAAATGGTCTCCTCCCAGCTTCAAGCTCTCCAAGGAGGAAATCGACAAAGTCATGGCCCAAGTCCCGGAGCAGGTGATCAAGGATATCAAGACTGTCCAGTCAAACGTTCGAAAGTTTGCCGAGGCCCAGTTCAACTCGATCAAAGAGTTTGAGGTCGAGATAGCTCCTGGTGTGTTTCTTGGTCAGAAGAACAACCCAATTGATTCCGTTGGAGCGTCAGTACTCGATATCTCAGATTCAAAATGGCCTTATATGCTGACAGCTGTCTAGATACATCCCAGGAGGGAGGTACCCATTGTTGGCCTCGGCACACATGACCATCTTGACGGCCAAAGTAGCCGGCGTCAGAAATGTAGTAGCCTGTACGCCCCCTGCAGCGGGTCAGATTCCCCTGGCCACAGTTGCTGCCATGCATCTCGCAGGTGCAGATGAGATCTTCGTCCTCGGCGGCATCCAAGCCGTCGCAGCAATGGCAATCGGCACCGAAACAGTGCCCAAAGTAGACTTCATCGCAGGTCCAGGCAACGCCTTTGTTGCAGAGGCAAAAAGGCAGCTGTTTGGCCAGATCGGAATTGATCTCTTTGCCGGCCCAACAGAGGTCTTGATCGTAGCAGATGAGACGGCAGATCCCTACATGATCGCCACCGATCTTCTTTCCCAGGCTGAGCATGGACCGGATACACCTGCTGTCTTGATCTGCACGTCGGCTGAAGTGGCAAAGAGTGCTATTCAATACTGCGATGAGCAGTTGACTACACTCAAGACAGCGGCAGTAGCTAGTGTCTCTTGGCGTGACTACGGCGAGGTCATCCTTGCTGATACGATCGATGAGGCCTATGAGATTGCCGACGAGTTTGCTTCCGAGCATGTACAAATTCTCACTGCAAACCCCAGAGACGCTCTTGTCAAGATGCAGCACTACGGAGCCTTATTTTTGGGTCCCATGACCTGTGTCTCTTTTGGCGACAAGGTAAGAAGTACCGAATCCCACTTGAATGCCACCAGACTAACATTCCTGAACAAAGTGTATTGGTACAAATCACGTTCTGCCTACAAAGCACGCGGCGAGGTACACTGGCGGTTTATGGGTTGGCAAGTTCCTCCGCACCGTCACCTATCAGGAAGTCAAGTCTGCTCAGGCGAGCGGTGAGCTAGGTCAGCTCTGTGGCAGGGCTGCGAGGGTAGAGCTCTTTGAGGGCCACGCGAGGTCTGGAGACATTCGTGCGCATCGATACATTGGGGACAGCTTTGAGTGGATAAAGCCTTAGTTAGAGACTTAGATAGATCATAGACCCATACACCGACCTTGTTCTGCTTACTAGTAACATCCCCGTTTGTTTCTCGGATAGTCGTATCGTGGTAACGTTTCAGTTTCTCGGGACCACTCTCTGCTCTCCACATCCGAGGTTAACTTTAAACTGTTCGGAAAGTTTCACCGTCGTATAGATACGATTAAGAGCCGACTCCCGAGTATCATAAAAGCCTGACGGTTGCACTTGTTATTATCGTTCTTTGTCAGATTGTGTTGGACAGATCGCACTCATATACTTATACAGCCAAGATGGAGAACAAAACACCCACAGACAATGCACGCAAGGATCTAAGAACCATCAAGCGGTTCGTCACCACTCACACGCCTGAGGGCACCACGACCTTCTCGGACATCATACCCGAGGACGCTCCCTTCCAGACCCTTCCAGACAATGTCGACTTTGCCCTCTGCTATGCGACAGATCAATTCCCCGTCAACCTCAACGATGAAGCAGATGTCAAAACATATCGACACTACACCGAAAACCTTCCCGGAATTGCTCTACCGACGGGTACAGTCCTCCGCGTCGTTGACATACCCCCTGGTTCGATATCGCCTATGCATCGGACCATCAGCCTAGACTACGGTGTCGTCTTGGAAGGCGAGATTGACTTGATCCTCGACTCTGGGGAGAAGCGAGTCATGAAGAGAGGTGATATCTCGATCCAGAGAGGAACAAATCACGCTTGGAAGAACAGGAGCGATGAATCATGGGCAAGAATGCTTTATGTGCTGCAACCGGCTAAACGCCTAAATGTTGCTGGCAAGGAACTTCATGACAACTCGATGCATACCATTCCTGGGTATGAGGAAGAGGACGAGGCTAAGAATTAGTCAAGCTATGTCAAAGCATATAAATTTAACCTAAATTACAATTTTATCGACTGTTACCTAGAGCTGTGTTAAGTGATGGCACTGTATGCTAAGCCTTCTTCACATTTTGATATATTGTAATTGAACTGCCTTAGGAAATAAAACTCTTAGAAACTTGTATAAGTAAAGGAGTCTTAGTTTATAAATCTTTTTTTTTTTACTGAGGTAGTGAAGTGTTATTAATGTAAGAGGCCTGTTATGATGTACTTTTTTCTAGATGTAGGGTAGTACACCAAGCAGCACCAAGGTGGAGTAGAAATGGCCCAAGCTACTACCATGGCCCAAGTTCCCCCTCCTCCCCCACATCGGCTTCACCTACACATCAATCTCGGCTCGGCCCAGCTTATCCAGAAGCTGCTGAAGGTTCTCAACCAAAGGAGGCATAGCCTCAACGTGCGAGAAATTAGCACCCAGGATACCGAGAACGTAGTCCACGACCGCCTCCCGATCCATCAGCCGTATGGGGGGACTGCCGTGCTGCGCTGCACCACATGGTTGGATGACCGCTACAGAAGGCCCACCTCGGCTGATGAACTTCTGGACGAGTGGAGTTTCCGGCCCGTTCAGACAGACCATCTCGGTACAGTCGAAGGGACCATCCTTATCAGCCCCCCTGACCCGTGACACCACTGCATAGGCCCAGAGGGCAAGGTTCGCCTGATACAGGGCAATTGTATAAAACCCCCGGAGACGACCTGGCTCGAACTTCTCTACTGCTCTTATGATCTGGCCGGCATACCATATTGCTTTCCGCGACTCTTGGCTGTTGGCCCAGTCCAAGAGCTGCGACAGAGCGTGGCGCGCATCACTCTGGTCTCTCTTCCCTGCAAACAGCTCAACTTCTTCAAAGGGTATGTGCAAGTGCATGTGCACGAGATGGTACATCATGGTCACCGGCCCGTCCGGCCAATATGCCTCATCTGCTGGCATGTTGATACGAAATCGACGCAAGATCTCTAGGATCTCTTGCTGCCGGAGAGTCAGTGCTGGATCCGAGTGTCTAGGCTTGTTCAACAGAGCAATGGTTTGTAGACATTGCCAGACCATCCCCCAGATACCAGAGAGAATTGCGAGCTGGCAGAAGGAAACATCATAGGTGCTGTCAAGCTCTGCGGCGTGGCGGAAATAGTCGTACAGTGTCACTCTTGTTGGCTGGCGCTGTTGACTTAGGTATATCGTCTTCCATGCTTCTGCGTCTTTGGCAAGCCATAGATCGCTAGACTCTGGCAAAGGCGTCTTGATCTCAGAGAAGGATATCAAGGGGCATGTTGACATAGCAATACTAACTTGAGTATCGGTGACAAAGCAGTGATAAATAAGTCTGCTGTAATTTTCTTGGTCAATCCAGGCTAGCCATTTATTGTGCAACGTTTCGCCTGTGTCTTCTGGCAACGGAGGATCGGCGGTCACGCAGGCTTTGCTAAATCTTCCTCCCCGACGTAGCATCTGTGATTGAATTAGTAGCAGTTCGATGATAAGTAAACCTTGAGGTCAGTCGAGAGGAAGGCAAGACACACTGTGAAGGGAATCTGGCGCTGACTCTCTGCAATTTCCATCTTTCTCTTAATTCCACTCCACAACCCCATCTCGATATCCAGCATAAACGCCTGAAGAGCCCAGAGAGCCCTAGTCATGGAATTTGCACTTTCAAACATTACAGGCAGTGACACGCGAGCTACCTCATGGAGAGCAAAGCCTAGCGAATGCAATATCTTAGAGTCGGCAAACATAGTTCCCATGTTGACAATGGTAAGAATGAGCTCTGCGCCCTGTTCGTTGGAATTGAAAGAAGGGCCATGCATCCACGAGTCGGTTTGGACACTGTGGTGGGAAAAGAAGCTCTCGATGAGCTTGGACAGGATCACAGAGTGAGGGAATGCTCTGATGATTGCTAGCTTACTCTCCGGCTTACAAGCGTTCAGTGTTAGCAGTAGCAGTTGGTCTCTGAGGCCAACCGAGAGAGGTTCGAACCGCTGACTACTTGCGTCCAAGCCATTTAGTCGGATGGCGTCCTGGGGGCTATCGCCAAGAACTGACAGAGCCTTGATGTTGGAGTTGAGGTGGTCGTTCTGTGAGGGTTCCCACATTCCAAGAGCTGACTCCTTATACGCGACATGACCCATCACAGCTGGCCGAGCCGGATTTGGCGGTTGCATCTCAAGATTGACGGGCATGGACGGTTTTGGTTCCAGCATCATTCCGTTGTAGTAAAAGGATGGGCTGCAGGGCAAGTCCCATAGGTCCATGGCAACATCGTCGAACCGCGTGTCGCCATCGACCCGGAAGTCCAAGAGGCCATGAGACGGAAGCGAATTGTAGATGTTATTTATGCTGGTCAGGTCAGCTTGATCAATTGGCCGACTCTCCTGTCCCTCCACGGGCGTCATGACACCTCTTAAGAACTTGGAGAAGTCATCCTCTGACAAGGTCAGGTGGCCAGGGTCAAAGACAGGTATCGACAGTTCTTGATCTGCTTGGGTTAGCAATCGCCTTCCAAACGTAGCGACGAACGGTATCCTCACCTATGGTGGATTGAATACTAGTGCCTGGCGATGTCTTGTCTCCTATCTCTGTAAACCGAGTATCTCGCTCGCAGGTGATCCCCTTGGACACACAGCGTCTGCACGATGGATCCTCATCGCACTTGAGCTTCGATCCCGCACAAGCTTTACAAGCCTGGGCGACTCTAGGCGCGGCGTTGGACATGCGCTTGTAGCGCTTAGCACCAGACTCGGCGCTATTGTGTCCAAGCACATGACGTTTGAGTATGTCTCTAATCAACGTCACAGGATAAGTGAATGCCCTCTTGGTAGTGGGATTACATACTGGCGCCCAAAGGCTTTGTCGCAGATATGACAGCGAAACGGCTTATCCTGCGCATCTGTAACGAGTGTGAGTAATTTTAGAGACGGTATGCGCTATACTGCTGCCACTGACGAGATCGAATATGGCGGGTGAGGTGGTCCACGCGCCCGAACGAGCGTTGACAATAGGAGCATTGGAATGGGTTTTGTTGAGGAGACGATCTGCGTCTCTTTGTCGCGGCTGGAGCGCTCATATCGCCTATGACCGCCAGAGCAGGAGGGTCGAGATGTTCATCATCACAGTGGATGGTTGTGAAGTTGCTAGATTGTTCGATGTCGGGGTTCGGCATGACCTGTGCCATTGTTAGCGCTAGAGTGAGTTCAGACTAACCGATATTAGTGTGGGGAAGTATGAGGTTATCGGGATGTGGGCGACGCGGGGAAGAGACGCTAGTGTACAGATCGTCTTTTCTTTGTTGACTAGCTCCAGGGTAGGTTTGGCATTGGTCAGAGCTAGGGCCGTCGCGGAACAGGGAGTAAGCAAGGGTTCTTACGCGGTGAGTTCTGACTCCCGGAACATGAACTCTATGTCTTGTCGTGTCTGCACTTCACCCTCGCTCAAGGAGGAGGGTGAAATAAAAATCACTTAGGCTGTGGATAAGATGGAGAATAATTCCGAGGAACTTGCAATTTCTAGAAGCGCACCTTGCTAGATGGATACTGATACTAAATAACATGCTTCTGGGTGAGTAACATCTACTCGCCCACCTCACGATCCACATGCCAGTGGACAAACTTCTCGATGAAACCCCAGCTCCAGGTAGCATGGCGAATCCTTCGACCCCAAACATACATGGGTACCCAGCACAAGATGACCGCCCCCGAGATTCCAGCCATGGCACCAAATGCATTGGAATATCCACTCTTATCAATCCAAGGATTAGTGTAGAAAGACAGGAGGAACCCAAAAGCAGCTACATCTCGTCAGCTTCATTGACCGGGCCATAGAGGCAATAGACTTACACTTGAATCCTAGCTGCGTGACTGCCAACTCTCCCGCAACAGGACGGTAACTGTCAATCGTGTAGACCAAAGTGATGTTGGTTGCTTGAACGATGGCCATGCTCACTTTCGGCTACGGTTAGCACATTCGACAACGTAAAGGGGTTATGTGCAGACTTACAAAGACCCAGACCGATGGTAGGTACAATCCAGTGCCAGTTGCGGTCGATACCTACACCATACAGGACCAGAGACAGCGGCGCGATGACAAGCGAGATGAGAATGGCAGGCAATCGCATCTCTGGCTGCCGAATGCCACCGTTTCTGCTAGTCAGTAGATCCGCCACCTTGTCACTGAAGTTGCCTCCAAAGAATGCTCCAATACCGGCTCCGATGGGACACGAAATGAAGCATAAGCCGGACTGCCACGGCTTGAAGCCATAAACATTGGCAAAAGCTACAGCAAAGTTGGAGCTGATGGCGACAAGGAAGCCAATCGTGACGGACATGACGAGGGTAGCCCAGAGTACTGGAGGAAGGGAGAGGAGGACAATTGGCCGGAAGAAGAGCTTGAGCAAGGACTCTTTCGTGTGAACACCGCTGTACAGGGACATACTCTGCCAAAACGTGCGCTTTGGGGTTGACGAATAAGATACGTGCGATGCCGAGGCCTCGTCAGACTGAGCCTTTTCAACATCGTCATTCTTATCGTCGCCATCCTGGGTATGGGCGGCTGCCGAACCAATATGCGCAGGTGTTGCATCTGAAGTTTCCTGGCGGTGGTAGATAGTCTCAGGGAACGTGAAGATGATCAGGATGGTACATGCTCCAATCAAAGCCACCGAAATCCAGTAGATAAACCGCCAGTCCAGGTTGATGGTGATGAGTCCAGCAACAATGATTCCAGCACCTACACCAGAGGATAGGGCCGTGGTGTATATCCTATTCATGTGGTTAGCCGAGGCAGGTTGGGTCTCTAGGCATGGTCACTCACGCCATGGCGGCACCTCTCTCGTGCAAGAAGAACAGGTCCGAGATGGTCAAGGGGGCCAGAAACTCAGCGACGCCTGACGCAAAGCCCATGAGGATGCGCGCAGCCAAGGCACTGCCGTATGAGGTTGCACCACCAGCCCAAGCAGCGACGGCTGTATAGAGGACGAAGGACGCGACATAGCAAGGTCGACGGCCGTACTTTGCAACGAAGGGCATCCACACCAGGTTTCCCATGCCCTGGAGAAGAGCAGTGGTGGTGAAGAAGTAGGCAATCTTGGCAATCTTTTCGTTGAAATCGGGACCAGGTGGACCAAAGAAGGACTCGGTGATGCCGACGATGGCGACAGTCGGTCCAGCAGCCAGGAAGTTGCTGAAGAAGATGGCGCAGGAAACGAGGACGGCGATGTAGAAGCGGTATGCCTTGGACCTATTTCGTGCTTAGCATACTTGACATGGCTGAGCAGACAGACATGCCGGATGAGTGGGAGCTTACCAGTTGAGCGGATCGTTGGGATCATTGGTCGGGGTTGGGATGAGTATTATCTCGTTGGTCTCTTGATTGCGGAGGCGCAGACCTCCCAGCGTGTCGTTGCGGCCGTCAGACTTGCCCATGCCGGTCTTGGGGATACTGACAGTCATGGTGTTGATGTGCAATGGAAGAAGAAAAGATCGTTGTCTGATGAAACAGCTGACGAATCTTGAGCCTCAGGCCGAAAAAAAAGAGGATCAGCTGGTGAGTGATCTAGATCCCTTCCAAAGCTCAACGAGTGGAAGGGGACACAATGATTTTATATAGCAGATCAGGCAATGGTACAGTATGTGCAACTTGATACGTAGAGAGCACCAAATGTGTTAATGGTTGGCTGGTTAGCTGAGGTTCAGCTTGTAAAGGGGGGACAGAATCTGCTTAGCGACGCGATCCAACGCGGATGAGGGGCGGCTCCACCAACTGCTAGCTAGCGTGTCTTCCCCACGGGGTTGGATCTCTGGGGAGGAAGAGCTTCTTTCCATACTCCCCACAAAGTGCAAGGTTACCTGTCTCTGCTGGGGTTGAAGAATACACGGCAGTGAGTCTTCTGTTCAGAACAGGCTAGAGAGCGGAATAGTGCTGAGTGGCTGCAGCTCCCCCGCTACTTTTGCTTAAAGTGGTTTGGTGTCGACCACAAGCCGATCCGATGTGGTCCTGACCCCTCAATCCTCTTCGGCCCCTCCTGTAATTTCGATGTGAGAAAGCGGTGCATGCAAGTAGAGAATCGGGACCGTATGACCATTCTGCCCGAAAGGCCGGGGTTTGTGTTGAAAGGACCCAGGTCCGTCGTCAGTCACAGCACCTTAGATAAGACGCAAGCCAACACTATAAACATGCCACTCCAGATTAGCCAAGACAAGGACTAAAGAACTCCAGTTAGCGTTCTGTCACCATTGCTACTTTTCTTCTTTGAGGCTCCCGGTCATTGCAAGAAGCACCCTCATATCGCAGCTGAAATACCATGGCGTCCAACGGCGTCTCTCATGCCGTCGCCAATGGCCACAGTACCTCTACCGAGCCCAAAGGGCTCAACGTCGTCGTTATCGGCGCCGGCATAGGCGGTCTCACAGCTGCCATCTTCCTTCGCAGGCAGGGCCATCGAGTTACCCTACTGGAGCAGTCTCGCTTCGCCAACGAGGTTGGCGCGGCGATGCATCTGGCACCCAACGCCAACGGAATCCTTCGCCGACTTGGTATCTTTGCCGAGACCATAGGCGCAAATGCCTTTGAACGGGTATGTAGCTCGAAGCTTGATGTGCCTCTACATGTCAGACACTAAAGGCTTCTGCAGATCACAGAGTTCAATGCCGCCAATGAAATGGTTCGTGATGTCGATATCACGGAGGCGAACAAGATCTGGCAGCACCCATGGCACTTGGTCCATCGCGTCCGGCTGCATCAGGAGCTCAAGCGACTTGCAACGTCACAAGAAGGACCCGGCATCCCCGCGGTGCTCAGAACGTCCAGCCGCGTTATTGACGTTGACACAGAGACAGCTACAGTCACCCTGCAAGATGGCAGCCAAGTTCAGGGAGACTTGGTCATTGGTGCTGATGGTGTTCATGTAAGTCATGATGTTCTTGCATCATCTTCCTAGGCCTTTCACTGACAGGAATCTCTGCGTAAAAGTCTCGTTCCCGCCAGAAGGTCGTTGGAAAGGACTGGCTAGCGCACAGTTCTGGCAAGAATGCATTCAGATTCCTGGTCCCCCGTCAAGCTGCTCTCGACGACCCAGAAACCGCCCATTTCGCACAGCACAACGGCCAGCTCATTATATGGTATGCCGGGGACAGGCGTATTGTCATGTACCCATGTGATGACAACAAGTTGTTCAACTTTGTCTGCATTCATCCGCGAGAAGAGAGCGAGCCCGGGAGCAAAGAAGGTATGTTATATCTATCTCAACCTCACAGAGATTGCTGACGAATACTGGCAAGACTGGAACAACGAGACGAGCATGTCGGTGTTGTTGGGAGTGTACAAGGACTTCGATCCTGCTCTGTTGAAGCTCTTGAGCAAGGCTAGTGCCGACTCCCTCAAGGCATGGGAGCTGCTAGATATGGATGTTCTCCCCACGTGGACTAACAACAGACTGACCCTTCTTGGCGATGCTGCTCATCCGTTCCTCCCACGTAAGTACCTCCAACTGCCCTAGCTCGAAACATGAGCCTTTCAATCAGGCGTTAACAACATTGTTCTTCAGACCAGGGACAGGGCGCTGGTGTCGCTATTGAAGACGCGGCCTCCCTCGCAGTCGTTCTCCCACTGGGCACTTCCGCTGAAGAGGTCCCTGAGCGATTGCGTCTGTACCAGGAGTTCCGTTTTGAACGGGCGAACAAGATCCAAGAGTTCTCGCGCCAGGCAGGCAAGGATAAGCCTGACAAAGACTTTAACAGTCAGTGAATCCTTTCGGTATACTCTTCACAAGTCACAACTAACAGGTTTATTTGTTTAGTGATGGCGTATAGCAACTACAACTTCGGCCATGATGAGTGGGATAACTCTACCAACCGTTTCAGGAAGTGGGATTGGGCTCGGAAACCTCACCTCTACTGGAGAATGCCCATCTCGTTCGGACCCTTCCCCGGTCCACGCCAGACTTTCACAGGCGAGGCTAGGAATGCTGTCGACTCAACATTCACAACTGCGTCCATCAAGTTCAAAACTTCACGAACTCTCTTGCAGAATCTCTTCCCCTCTACTTCTTTCCGGTTCAAGAGCCCTGGAACCGTCGCATATGCTAGCTTCTCACAGACCACGCTCAACAAAATGGAGTGGCTGGGCGGTTCTGGATACAGACATCTTGGGCTATACATCCACGGCGTCCAGTATGTGCAGAAAGACGGTACTGTCCGTGACGGAACATTCCTGCCTATCCTGTGGGAGAGTCTTACCGATCCCATCGTCAGCGGTCGCGAAGAACTCGGAATGCCAAAGCTGTACTGCTCCATCGATATCTGGAGAAGGACAAACAGCTACCGGATCCAGACAGGCTGGCAAGGCGTCAACTTTGGCTCGTTCACACTGGAGGGTCTCCAAGAGACGGACAGTGGAAGCTCCAAGGGGACGATCGGAGGCGAGGATGACGAGGGAATCTTTGCGTACAAGTACATCCCCAAGGTTGGAGAACGCGGCAAGGCAGACGTGGAGCACGCTACCTTTGTGCCTCACGCAGAGGAGTCCAAGGTCGTTCCCAGCAAGGTTCTGAGGGTCTGGACTACAGACAAAGCTAGCTTTGAGTTTGATCCTCATGATTGGGAGGCCCTGCCGACGCTCCACCATGTCGTGTCGAGGTTGGCTGAAGTTCCCGTGTATGAGATTCTGGGTGGAAAGGTTGTTGAGGGTCTTGGCGTCCCAGACGTATCCAGTGCTCGAAGAATAGATTAAGCAAGGGACTGTCAGTCTTAAGTGTAAGAATGTCATGTTTGTGGTGGTATCGAAAGAATGGATCAATCTGCAGTATGTCAATATAGATCATTGGGACCTATAAAGATTTTTCATTCACCAATATTATGTAAACAGCGTGTGACCGAGACTTCCAAGGATATAATGATGTATCTAACAGGGCTTAGGTGTCTATCTTATTAGCACAGATCCTCAGTTCATGTTTCATAACTTTGATACGCTTTGATATAATCCTGTAGTACTAGTTGCCGTGATAAGTCTGAGAGTTTAAAGGTTAAAGAAGCTTCAACCCTAATGGGCACTAGTTACAAGGATCCACGTTATGTTTACAGTCTGTACTTTGATAGATAGTCCATTTTTCTGACTGTGACAAAGGATTTGTATTTTATAACCTTCTGACGGAGGGTAGTACCAATTAATCGATATGAAGACCTCCGTTCACAGCCAAATGCACACCATTGACCCAGCTCGCCCGCTCCTCACACAGAAAACCCACAGCAAACGCAATCTCCTCCGGTTCACCCATCCGCTTCCCCGCAGGAGTAGCATCGATTGTAGGCTGCAAGAAACGCATGGCCTCCTCGCCAGCAGACAGAAAGCCCTCGGTCTTGGTAGGACCTGGAGACACGGCATTTACCGTGCACCCGTACTTGGGAGGGAGTTCCCTGGCCCAGCACTTGGTGAAGGAGTCCACCATGCCCTTGGTCCCGGCATAGATGGTCTGCAGGGGAGGAGCGCCTCGTGAGCTGGCGGAGCAGATGTTGACTATCCGTCCACTACCTCGCGTTAGGTGCGGGAGGCTACTCTGGGTCAGGAGAAAGGTGCTGCGTCCATTGACATTGACAAGCAGATCCCAGTCATCCAAGGTCTGATCCTCAAGAGGTTTGTTGACTGCTATCGCCACGTTATTGACGACTATGTCTAGCCGGCCAAATTCTCGGACTGTTGCGTCGACCAGCTCCTTGGGGCCTTGGATTGTGCCCATGTCGGCGCAAACGGCGATGCATTTGGTTGGTAGAGACGCTGCCTTCTTGTTGGCAGTGTCTGCTAGGGAAGAGAATGGGTAATTGATGGCGACATTTGCTCCACGGGATGCAAGCTCTTTGGCAATGGCGAAACCTATGCCGCTGTCGCTGCCTGAGACAATGGCTACTTTGCCAGCAAGGGCCCCTTGTGTCGACATGGCTAACTTGTGTTGTAATATGAAGCAAGCAATGAATGCAAGAATTGTGCTTTCAAGACTTGGAAATTCAGTGAGTTTTGATGATTAGCTCGGTCAGCTGCTTGATATCATAAAGATTGATTTAGAGTTCAGTGATGACAGGGACCCCTTCTGCTTTTTTGAGTACCCTCCCATCGGCTGAGGGGGCCTCAAGCCAAGCTTAGACAACTCTCATTCCCTCTCGGAATGTGGTCCCGATGCATGTCGGGGACCCCCCACAATCAGTCGATTCATGCTCAGATGGTGTAGACTCGGCTCTGTAGGCATGTAGACTACTACTTACTTACTAACTAGTTCCATTCTAGTGGTATAAGTCGCGTAGGAAAAACCTCCAGAAGTGCACCTCAACATTAACCCATCCATCTCTGCCAATTTCCAATCTACCCAATCAACAACCATGACGCAAATTGATGCTATTGCGCAGGCAAAATCCCAACTGCCTCCTTCATTTCCCATCATCTGGCGAGGCGATGTGAGTTGGGAAAGGGCCAGGGTTGGCCGCGTCTTCAACCAGCGCCGACCATCCAGTCAGCCTCTTGCCGTCGTCGAGGCCACCAGGGAGGATCACATTGTAGAGGCTGTTCGGCTCGCACGTACTCTGGGCGCCCGGGTCTCAGTGCGTTCTGGTGGCCATAGCTGGGCGGCCTGGAGTGTGCGAGAGGGAGCCATTCTCATCGATTTAGGCAAGTATCACGAGTTTCTTCTAGATGACAGTACCGGGGTGGTACAGGCATCGCCTAGCACGACGGGGAGGATGATCAACAAGCTTTTGGGCTTGCGTGGCCGCATGTTTCCCGGAGGCCATTGCCCAGAGGTTGCTATTGGAGGATTTCTTCTGCAAGGAGGAATGGGGTGGAATTGCAAGGTAACGTGACTGAGGGAAATACAGTGATATCTTTACTGACTGTATCGTTGAAGAACTGGGGTTTTGCCTGTGAAAGATTGGTGGGTCTTGACGTGGTGACAGCCGATGGGGAGAAGCGCCACTGTGATAAAACCACCAACACGGAATTATATTGGGCGGCACGTGGAGCAGGCCCTGGTAAGTCTTCCGCTCACGAAGAGATCAACACATTTCTCATGCCTTTCCTCCCCATGGTATAGGATTCCCGGCTGTCGTTACGAGATTCCATCTCCAAACAATCCCCGTCTTCAAACACATGCGATCGTCGCTCTACGTCTACGACAAGAAAGACTATGAATTAGCCTTTTCTTGGGTCCTAAAGGTTTGTTATGCCCATTTCGAGCTTGTCCTTCTACTTGATGATCACTCCGCTAAGTCAATCCATAGCTTGCTCCTACATTCGACGAGAGCACTGAGATTGTTGCAATTGGACAACATGTACCAGGCCGTGAAGGAGAGCATATAGTGATCTCACTTGTCACTTTTAAAAACAGTGACGAAGAAGCCCGCTCCGCGTTGCAGCCGGCTCAAGACTCGGCACCACCAGGTTACGTACACTCGTGGTTTTGCAAGACAACTTCCCTGGAAGAACAGTACGATGATCAGCATTCTGCCAACCCTGAGGGTCACCGATATGCAGTCGACAACTCTTATATCCGAAACGATGCCGACCTGGTTTCTCTCCTGAAAGAGTCCTTCACATGCCTCCCCAGTAAAAAGTCCTTTACCCTGTGGTACGCGATGGCTCCCGGCTCTCGACGCACTGTCGAGGATGGCACCTTTGAGGATATGGCACTCTCAATGCAGACTGATCATTACTTTGCTGCCTATGTCGTTTGGGAAGATCAGGCCGACGACGTCAAATGCCAGTCTTGGCTTACAAGTATCTTTGATAAAGTCAAGCGTGACTCGGAAGGATCTTATCTTGGAGACGCCGATTTTCAAAAGCGCTTGACTGCATTCTGGGGACAGGACCAGGGCAAGAGGCTCATGAACATCAGGAAGAAATGGGACCCGCAAGGTGTAGTTGCTGGTTATCTCAATGAGGGAGACCAAAATGGTATAGAAGGGTTAGAAAATCTCCATCTCTAGTAATAGGATAACAATCATAGCCAGCCTTATTATTTGAGTTTACTAAGACTTCTATAAAGAAACAATGTTGCAGCAAGAGCTAAATCTCGATAAAACGGACGGGTCGTTGAATGCGGTCAATTTTGCGCCTGAAGACTTGCGGTTATTGACCATTATGGGATGCGTTTCGGATATTCGCTGACCAAGATGTGAATGCTGCTCCAAGAGGACTGTTCCTCCATGCTGAGATAAACAAGCCTTTCCCAGTTGTTTCTGGCCACAAAGGATCAACTTTGTTGGTCTCATGGTAAAACAAATTCAGGGCTCGAGTCAAGCTATGCAGTGCATAACGGCGAACTCATCAGAAGTAATTATTAATTGGGTTTCTAAGGGCATCGATGCAGAACTTGCGTTGTGAGAATTTATACATAGACATAATTTCTTAGAACTTAACTCGAAGTATTCATCATCTAGACTAATTCGATATGCCAGCATATCATCTATATACATAAAAAGACCAAATAGACACTCCTTCAGCATAAACTCAAGCTAATATCATGCTTCGTCATTATATAAGACACGCCTCTTGGACCGAAGGCTCGAGGGTCGGGATCACTCCAAAGCAGTTCAACTATCTTTGCTCCCATCTTTACGGCACCAGGCGTACGCGAAGCTCTCGCGAAGAATCCAGCACGGAACACATGGATATGCTCCGGACGTCTCGCGACTGAGGCCATGATAGTCCCCGGCCAGAGAAGCATTCGACGATAAGGTGACTCGCTAACGAACAATGAATAAAAAGCTGACATGGTCTGTTCGATTCGGGTGTCGATTTCAGCGGCGAGATTTGGATCTGCAAGCATGTCCGGTCGAAAGGCTGAGTGCAGGTACACGATAAGTCCATTTTGGTATATCAATGTCGCTGTAGCTCGTTCTTCGCGCGAACAAAGGCCATCTGTATCTTCTTCGAATGCATTGTACGCTTCCAGCCGTGTTAGAAGTGAATCATACTGTTCTTGAAAGGCAGTGGGGCCTGTGATGCCTCTCTTCTCTTCTTCCCGGCGAGCTTCGACAAGCTGAGAGATTTCCGGAACCATCTCCCACAGACCCTGCCCGAAGCTAAGTAGGAACCCTCTAGATTTATACCCTCTCAGTACATCCAATGAGTAGACTGATGGGTCGATTTCCACGACCTCGTCAGATAGAAAGCTGCGAGGCGTAATGGTAATTTTGATTGCGTGGTAAGCATAGAGCTCCAGCATGAATCCTTTGAGATGTTTCAATTCATCAGATGGCGTGGGCTCGGATGCGAGGAGATTGATGTACTGCCGACAAGCTTTGAGATGATGATACATGGAGCCGCGAGAATGACCTTGAACATGCTTGAAGCTGTCAGCAACTGTCCCGTTATGTTGTCACGTGAAGGGTCTTACATCATAAACGCAGAGGAGTAATAAAATCAGCAGGATACGGATTGGAGTAGGTGGCCCCGTCTGTTCATCGGTCCCGATGACGATGTGACCCGTTTGATAAGACAAGAGCTTCTGTAATCCAGATAGTATAGTTGCATAGTGACCACGAGTCTCCACTTCCAAGGCTCGAGCTCTCTGGATAGTGGAGGTCGTATCATTGACTGTCAGATGGGCTCCTCCAATCGCCAGGATGCAATCAAGAACCAGCTTGTCAGTAGCAGCCAATGGGAGAAGATAATTGATAAAGGGGTTGCCATCCAGACAGGGCCCTCGAGTCAGCATGTCAGCTGTGACATTCAAGTACTGCTGATAAAGTGGGCGTGAGTTGTCGCTTAGATAAGCCAGGTTGCCGTAGGTCGGGGCGGCCCGAGGAGAAGAGGGAGGGGACGCGGACTGCAAGGCTGCTGAATCTGGGGAAGGGCCGGAGGTTCCGAGTGGCTCGTTGGAACTGCCGTCTTCTGCGACAGCTCTTTGAGGAGTGTTCTCTTGACTGGGCCAGACACATTCTTGCCCGGCCCGGGTGCATGATGAGCAGACTGGCTTGACTTCATCGCACTTCTTGCGTTTAGTACGACACGTGAGACATCCATTCTTTGATCGTGGATGGTTTCGACGCCATTTCGTGGGGAAAGGGGCGCCGCGGTATGGGAGAGCAGGATCTTCTTGGCTTGCCATTGAGAAACGAGATAAGAGTTGCTGAATGCTGTGATGTGATGCTACGATGTTGTCGTAGTGACTGGGCTATAAGTACACGGGACTTGGAAGAGGCAACCTGTCGATCTTGGCTCCTTTATTCCAGAGGTCGTCAGCGGGATAGGGCTGAGAAGAATAAGCCACTGCCAACTGCCGCTGTCATGACGATGCACTTCGAATGGGCTGGGTTTTTATCGAATCGCTAACCAAATGAATCAACTACCAAAAAGGAAACGCCGATTCTGCCTTGCAGGGATTGTGATCCTTCGGCCACGCTAGGGCTGTTCTAAGAAGGACACTGGCTAGACTGGGAGATGGACAAGACAGAGCCATAAATTTAGCAGGATCTAAATGCATCGAGTAATTGGATTCGAGTTCTTTATTGGTCATAGATGGCATCTTGATGGAACACCATCGTGACTTCGTTTCTTCGTTCGAGACCATTCTGTCAGACTACAGTGACATCGATCAAGTAATAACCAGGAACTTTGGGAGCCCCGCTTCCTTCAGATCCCACCATCGTTTACTAACAAATAAATGCGCGTGAACTCGCCTTAAAAGGAGTTCTATCAGTGGGGCTTCCGTTAGTTCAGCTCCATGGGCAGTCAGTTAGTGGGAAACCTTTTCCCGAAAATCTCCACTCTAACCTTCATCACAGCCCCACGACGAGTTCCTCAGCTCAGTAGAGAACAATCTTACCCTAGACCCCTTCAGAATGTGTCTAGACTTCACCCCATTGCGCGATATATCAGACAAGACGGGCTGCAAACACGTGATGTAATTAGCTAAGGTGTGCCTCAAAAATTTCCAAAATGAGGGTTTCTGTTATTTCAAGTTCAATGCGACTACTAAGTGGCTGTGAATTGAGCGACCCTTGACGTAGTTTTATTTTACTGTCCGCAATTCTGCTGGTCTTGGGCCCAAGAAGCTGTCACTTCCCAATATTCAACACCATCTGCTCCCCCAGTAATTTTGTAGTTACCAGCCTTTAAAGTATTACCATGGGCGCAGTTACAGAAGCCCAAAATATTGTTTCCGGAAAATTGGACCCCATTGACGCCTTCTGCACTTCCTCCAATGTTTTTACAGTCATCATATAAAGCCTGTGTGATCTGTCCATCCTGAGTATTACTACCAGCTGGATCGTGGATTTCAATTTGGCCGCTATATTGAATACGAATGGACCGTCCGTGCTTGGCCATTACACCTATGGCTGCAGTGGAAATAAGGGCAAGAGACAATTCTAGTTTTTAATTAGTAAACAGTCTTGAAATATAGAACAGGTATACTTACTCATCTTATATATAGTAAGATGTTATGTAGTTGTAAAGGTTGATAAAAGAGCTTGTGTTGTATTATAGCATTTAAGTGCAGCTTGATGGATTTATATAGAGATTTCTAATCTCTTAGACTTTCTAGCTTTTAATTATTCTGAAGCTAAAACTAAACTCAATACCAGTTCTCCTCCCATTAACCTACTAAAATACGAATACTCAAAGTATATCTGCCGGGCTGTCTAGCTGTCAAGCTGCCAAACTGCCGAGCTGTAATTTAACATAAAAGCTTAAATAGTAACTGCCTAAAAGTAGACGTTGGCCAAAAGGCACGTTGGCCAAAAAGCACGTAGCTATCTACCCATCCTGGATTTTCAGCAGGACTTTCGGTTCAGGAGGCTCAGGACATGCAGATACTCATAGATACATGGCTTCAATGACCATCTAATATCATAACCCTTGCATCGGACTCATCTTCCGGTCATGTTTGGGGATCCGCCCCGGCGTTCTTCGTTCAAATTTCTAGGCACAGATGAGGCTGTAGCTGATGTGGCTTTCACAGTGGGTAACGCGAAACGCTAAAATTGTGATAATACGCTAAAACGCCGACGGCCTGCTTCGCTCGCATGCTGTCACTTTCCTAGCGGCTGATTATGGGCTTACTTTGACAGCTGTTATCTTCTATCCGACCTTTTACGCCTAGAATAAGCCTTAGTGGCAGACCCAAAGTAGCACCCTGTCTGTCTGATGTTGGCCATGAGGCATTGTAGCACTTGATTACGGCTGGCCAGAACGTTTTGTGCGAATTATGTAGGCCAATGGCCGTTGATCTCTTTGTTCCTTCTTCTTAAATCGCGATAATGGCCCAAGTTTGGTTATTCGGACTTGCCAAATCATAGTCCCTGCAGACAATGGCGTCACTGTAGTATAGTTAGTAAGATATCAGCGCCTATCAACAATTTTCACCTACCCGGCATGATCCGAATCAAGATGAAGAACGGAAGCAGCGGCATTTTCAATACTAAAGGTTGTTATATGTCAGTGGCAACATCATCAAGGCACTGATGACTTGAGTTACTAACATGTAGCCACGTCCATTCTCGGACTTTCTGATCAACCACCGACAACACCCGCTCCGCAGCTCGGAAGATGTATTGCAACTGATGCCGAATTTGTCATCATTGCAGTAAAGGTATCTGCCGTGGCAATCAATCAGCCACTCTGACGTTCGAGAGTCAGGATTGACTTTTGTCAGCCTTAGTTGCTGACAACCATTGGCAGTGTGAAACTGCCAGCCATGAATACCCGTGCCGTCTGGACTCACCAGTTAGCAAAGTCACCTTAGGTCTGTAGTCGGGGTAAATGGGCTTACTAGCGCGTCCCGTGTCAAGAGCCAAGGGCTTTTGTTGGTCCATGGTGTACAAGTTGGCGAATATAACTGGTCGATCGTGAAAGCCGCTGTCGAGATTATTTCCAGGGTCCCAGTCTGGAAATGCTTGAAGGCGCAAAGAATCTAGCTGTGATATGAGAAGGGCCACTTGGTGCTGCTTTTTGCCAATTGTATTCTGTTTCTGCTCGTTGTCGGAAATTAGTTCATCAATCTCTTGCTTCATCTTCTCCTTAGATTCATTGGCTGCCTTCATCTGTTCATGGTGCATAAGAGCAGCCTCAGTAGCCTCAGCTTTCCGCTTCTCCGTTTCATCGCTGCCTTCTGACAATGCGTTATCTAGTCTGTGCTGATACTCCCGACGGGTCGCATTGAGGCTCTGCGTGACTGTGGCTGTATTCTTGGTGTTGATGTTATCTTTGTCCCTCTTCGCACTGAGCAAATGCTTCCACCTCTCAGGGGACTGAAGTCGATCGAAATCATAAACTAACTGCTCAATTCCCGAAACTGGCTCCAAGAGGTCATTCACCTCACCATCGGGTCTTACTCCATTTGTCCCCACGGCTTCTAGAGGGGCCACTACCTTTAAATCAGTTGAGCAAGCAGGCCCCTGGGAATATTCATTTGCTTTCTGTCGCAATAGAATCCATGGGTCCCGGCTGATAACATCGATTGCTTCCAGAATCTTTGCCATCTCACCTCGTATTTCCTTTCTTGCGAGAACTAGCTTCTCAAGTGACAAGCCATCTGGGATATGATCATCGGCTTGGAGAACTTTGCAGAGATATTTAAAACTCATGAAATCATCGAGCAGCGTCAACGCAAGATCTTGAACTAGAGTATAGTCCAATGTGGCGTATCTGCTTGAACCAAGAGACTCTTTGAAGCTCGGATTGGACGTGTAGCCCGACGTGGTGGCCCAGGCCCAGCCTGCGCCCTCAATCACAGTGTTGGGAAAATCCAAGAAGCTTCCTAAGATGCCCTCGATGTCGCTACTTTCAGCACCTGAGCCCTCCAGTTAGTTACTTCCCATAATTTCGATTTACAAAGTGAATGCTCACCAGTCTTGAGATAGCCATTCCCAGTGCATGACAGGCTGGCATGTGTTCTGGTACCTTTCAACGCCATAGCGAACGAGTCTGAGCTACCTTCTCGGTAGGCATCTATAATTGACTTGATCAAGGTCTCTTTGTCGTTACTAAAATCCAACGCACTCTCAAGTTTCTGCACGGTTTCTTTCACGGTAGACCTATCAAGTACCGTGACAGAGAGGACCGCTACAGCAATTCCCCCCTCCACCAGCTTTGAGTAGTAGGAATCTCCAAAGACTTCGTTAAAAGTATAAGTCCCAGGCTGGATGCCACCTTCCAGTTGTGTATTCAAGGCATCAGCTTTCATGCGGCGCTCACGACTCACCGCGGAGACCGCCATCAGAATGTTAGCATCAGCTGAGTTGAACGTTATCTCGTCAACTACGCAGACTGAATTCTCAAGAGACAGAGACCCATTCTTGATGGACGAATAGCTAGAAATTCCAAGGCAGCGAGCAACATCGCTAAGATTGTGGACGATCTGGCATGCGTAAGAGACATCATTGTGAGTCCCGTCCAAGTTCGTCATTCGCTGATCGATCGAGCGACCTTTAACCCGGCTATAGATACATGGTTGTAAGGCTTAAGATGACTGTTAATAAAATGCGCCCATTTGGGACAAGAGCCGTGAGCCACTTGTGTATAAATAAGCTTACTAAATGAGTTGATGCTATAGTAATGAATTAGCAAACGTTCAGAGCATAGTGGATCTTTTCATCTACCTACCCGCGACCAAGACGGGTCTCATCACAGTAGAATACACGCTCAGAATCCATGACCGTGAAAGAAGCCCTGAAGGCTTAGGGCCACTAGGGTAATATCGTTTGGTGACGAGACTTGGGAAAATTGGTGCCAAAGCGGCAGAAGGGCCACTGCTGTTTACACGAAACTGTTTGATTGGGATAATGGACTTGAACTTTGATGATTCACCGCTCGTCTCAAAGACGGGCATACTGATAGAGGTAATGAGAGAAGGAGAAATACAAGTGGGCGAGCGCTCTGGTGCGTCCTGTGTAGGTAGATTGAAGGGATGATGCTTGTACATGTGGCTTGAGCCATGCATAAGTCTGAGGCTACTTGTGATCAACATGTCACATGATTATGGTACTACAGCTACCCTGGGTAGGCTGAGTCAAAATCCCAAGATCCTACGGAGATGAGGTGGCCTTCGGTCCAGATCGTCGAGACCAAGCCCAATTCTGGTTGTGGCTGGCTGAAAATACAAAGCCGTTTTGGTGGCGATTAGCACCCTTTAGTTCATAACTAACTTAGCGAAAAGGTTCATTTCAGCTCATTCCAGACAGTTCACTATCCTGATACAGAAAGCTCAAGGCATGGGTGAGTGGGACAATTGTTGATGACGGCAGACCTGTCACAAAAGCAGGGACAACAGGTCCACTACGATGTGAATGCTTGTGAGTCTCGGTCTCCGTTCCTCCCTGCAATTAAAAATGGCGTCAGTCGAAGAACGTGTAGCTAGATGAGGTAACAGGCACTGCGTATGGTTTGACTTAAAGTTACCTGGACATATCGGCCACATCACAGCCCCATGATTGCCGCATGTGTAGCGTGATATAGAACTGGCAAGAATATTGTGAGATTACCAGCAGTTTAAAGTACTAAGAGAACCAGATACTGAATATAAGAAATATTGTTATGCCCTCCCCCAGATCACCATAAGTGCCTCAATCCCATCGGAACAAGCATGGCCTGCAAATCCTCTAACAGTCCAGTTTCCTTTAGGCAACGAAGGGCAGCTGCTGACTGATCCCCAGTATGCCTCTTCATGAGCGATTGAAAGATTGCCCAAGATCCAGTGGTCTGATACCTCAGGCGTTGCAGGCTCTGGCCCTTCCTTGGCCCTTTTACCTCCGTCCGGCTCACTGCCGTCCCTTGGTACATCCTTTGGTTCATCCTTGGACTCTCCTTTCGAAGAATCTTTAGGCTTCTCAGGTTCCTTCTCAAGGCAGAGCTTCAACCCAAGGCACTGCTGGGGTAGGTTTTCCCTCTCCCTGACGCATGTAGCGACGCCAACAACACGTGTCCCGCTATCCGATTCAAGCTCCCAGGGTACGATAGCTGCTGCCGAAGGATCGCATTTGCCGTACTGCAATTGTTTCACATTCCTGTAATCAGCAGAGATGCCACACAGTGCCGATAATCCACCGGACGTCGTGAAATAGAACCTGACACTTCTCAGTATCCAGTATTTGTCAATGACGTCCAGAGCATTGAAGGGAATTCCAGATGAGTTGTTTAAGTGGCCATGCATAGATGAAAGGCGAAACTCGGTGCCACGGTGATGGTGAAACTTCATAGAGTCCACCATACTGATGGGCCAGTTGTATACTCCTGGCCAGGCGTCTGTGTCAAATAGAGGCCAATACTCTGGTGCCGGCTTATCCACTGCCTCTCTCCCCCAAACTGGGCCGAGCTGAGTAATACCGCTGGCGCCCAAAGTAGTATCAAAGGAACCATAGAAGCCCTTCAGGTCCCAGTCATTATCTCCCATGGGTCTTGGGGCCTTGGTAGCGTAAGTCCGATACTGCGTAAACCGTTTTGGTGCCTCAACGACCCAGATATCGCGGTTGGTACCGACACGTATAGCATCAATCCATATAGACCCAACAGTGTCTGTGTGGCTCTCAATGCCAACAAAGTAGACCTTCTCTTGGGGCTGGAGGCTGTAGGATGCTGTTTGGAATTGCTGATCCTTCGTTCCATGAAGGATTGCTTGACCATTCATATATTTGAGCTCCACACCAACAATATGATGATCATCGTGCCATACAGCGATATGAGATAAGACATAGGTCTTGTCCAAGACATCAAGATCATTGAAGACCTTACCCGAAGTAGGAGATGCCTCTCTGCCAGTCACCGGACCGATGCGCCAGTACGGGGCTTTGTGTCCATACTTCATGTTTACCCGTTTCTCTAGCTCAACAGCTGGATCGCCAGTTTGATGAAATCGAGGACTCTGTAATTCTTGAGCGGTTCCCTGGGTACGTAGAGTAAGTTTAGATGCCACAATTCTCGGGGAAATGCTCTTACGTGAAGATCGCCAGCCAAGCTTCCCATTGCTTGTTCCAATTCCTTCTTAGATCTTGGAGGGTCGACTGGCCTGTCAGCCTGCGGAAAGTAAGCCTTGAGCAGAATAGCGGATGACATGATGGACCAATAAGACGTGGGGATTTAGGAGTCTCGAACTCACCGGCACAAGGCGACGAAAGATGCTCGGAGCCACGTATCTACACACGCGGAAGGGATCTGCAGCCACTTGTGGATCTCGAGTAACCTCAGACACCTATATTATGAGCGACAAGTCCTCAATACGTAGGTAGAGATGCAATATGTATACAACTTGCCTCTTTGACAATCTTAATCATCTCAAGCCTGCAGTCGCGCTTAGCGAGATCGAGACCAAACAGATCGCCGGCATATGCCTCGAGTCTGTTGGGAATGAGTGGCACCTCAAGAACCTGAGGGTGCAGTCTTGGATCTGCTTGATGAAGAGCAAGTGACGTCTCATATGTCTTTTTGAGTGCATCATAAGTCTCTTGGAACGTTCGTCGATACGATGCTAGCCCGTCTGGCTCGTCTAGCTGATGGATTGTGATCAGATTCTTATCTAGCATGTTGATTCCTTGCCTGTAGTTAGCGATACCATGTAAACTAAGCATCGTTGAAACTAACTCTCCTGTATTTGCGACCAGATGTATTTGTAGTCCTGCGGAAATCAGCGTCTTTTTCCATAATGATTTCATCAGACTAACCACGTAAGCGTCTAGCAGTGAGTTTGTATAGATGCCTGCATTCTCATAGTCCAGAGGCGATCCCAAAACATTTGCTCGGTAGTAGCTCCTCAAGGAGGTGTACTTTGTAAGAATAGCACTTTGATAATAATGATCAGCTTCTTGAACCGGTCCATTGGAGGAGACATAGCCACTCACTATGTGTTCTGAGGACCTGTTGGCAACCAAGCCATCAGTATAAGTGACAGCAGACGCATGGGCAATCCCAAAAAGAGATAGGGGCCTCAGCTTACAGGCTGCTACCTTGTCTGGAAACTCCATCGCTACCTTTAACAAGTTTTCAATATTCCACTCGGTGATATCGTCGGGCTTAATATCACCACCACCTTTCCAATTAACGCTTGAGGTCTTATTATCAGTCAGGATACTGTCAGAATTCTAAATAACTTACGTGATGGTAGTACTGTAGTCTTTCTTGTAGTTGCCATTCGTCATTCCACCCTTGATATCTCCTTTGACGTCCAGGCCGCTGACTTGGCCCTGAATTGATATCTGACCGCCCATATCGGTCAATTTCTTGTCTTCGTTCCTCTTCAGGTGAATATCAGCCACAAAAGACCCGCCCGAGATAAAGCCTGAGATGAAGCAATCTCCATACACCTCAGTGAACTGACTAGGTTGAACGTTCTTAATGGGAGAGAACTCTGTCATCTCAGGGACTTCCAGTCTCTCGTTGTCGACGCTAACCGTGATGTTGTAGGTGGCATCAGACTCTTTCAGGGTGTTGGTATCAAGGTAATGCCCAGATACCTTTACCTCTCCCAAAGCTTCTACAGCGACCGATAAAGCACCTTTTCATACCGCTCTATTAGTTATTGATCTACCGGCGTTGAATTCTTCAAGATCACTTACCGCTGATGTTAAGCTTCTTGGTTACATCCGAAGCCTTGTCCACGAAACTTGCGCTCCAACTTACTACTTGACTGACGTCGTTCTGGCTGTCATGACCGGCACCTATAGTCAGCTTTCGAGCAACCGCGCTTCCTTCTGGAGTAGTCAAAAGGCCTGAGGCACCAGATGAACTGTTTTCAGGTGCCGGAGGAGCCACAGTCTTGATATCCTCTTCTGTAACTGGTGATCCATCGGCCTTTCTATTAAGCATTAGAACGCTATTACACCAAAGTTTAAAGGGCATCGCACCTGACGACATCGTTGCAGCAAAGTTGCTGTGTATAACTGTTAAAGCTATTGAAACGGTTAATATGTGAGCAACGCAGGAAAGTTAGGAAAGTATTGGACTCTTACCCCATTCCGAGCCTCATGGCTGGATTATAGGGAGCTACTCTCAGCATGTTGAGTTTTCACGATCTTCTGCAATGCGTAGATGGTGTTCGACTTTGAATGGTGTTGAGCCGCTCTTGATATTGAGATGACTAGCTCATTCCAGACATGAATTGAAATCGTTGCCACTGGTCTCATGGCTATCTCCAATTTGAGACATCCAAATGAACCCATACCAGATCGGAATTTCAGCTCAAGCCAATCGTTCTAATCCAGAACAAGGTCTCACTAATGCGTTGAGAACGCCCTGATTCAATAATGTGCCACTAACTAGCCTGCCGGTTTGACTGGGTAGACTAGCTAATGCGGGGTGATTTGTAGATCATTCACTAGGGATGATGTGTTGCGATCGTACGATAATGAAACATACTCGATCTCCTTCGACTCCAAGTTTGGAGTAAGGTAGAACTGTCCTCTAGTCTGCGAGGTAAAGCGTGGGATGCAGGCATCGGTACGTATATTTTCAAATGTACTTGACACACATGAGATTGCGATTCTTTGATCTTGGGTCCGCCAAACAGTCGAAATCCATATTCTATACCTCTCGCGATGACGTTGGAAGATGTTTTCCCCGACAACCCATGCTCGACGACCTTACGATATGCTCTCTCCACCCAAGTCCCCATCGTTATTCCTTGGGCAAGAGTACCAATGAAAATCGGTACATCATTTTTTGCACCTCCAAACAAGGATGGAAAAGCAACATTCGGCAATCAAGATGTAGTTGCCTTCGACCATCAAGACTTATCTTCTACCCCCTTGGTTTTCAGGAGAGGCTCGGGCGGCGGCCACATCGAGACTACAGCATCATCATCGAGTAGCTCGCAGGAAAGGGTCCATGCGGATATCTCAGCCGAGATTGGGGGGAGCTTCCTGGGTGGATCTGGTCGTGGGCAATACGACAGTCATGCATCAAAGGCAGCGGATGTAGGTAACGCCACATTCTAGTGACATTTCACACCCCTCTAACCACTTCCCAGCCATCTTTATTCAGGGAGACTTTCAAGACAGGTTTCTAACGACATGTACAGGCTATCCAATCAAGCACACGAGTTTATCATCACTGCGGTAGAGTTTCTCTCTCGACATTCCCTCGTCTCTCGGAGCAGGCTTTCCACATCCTGCAGACAGCCAAGGAACCCTCCAAGAGCTTCAGTTCCGTCTTTGGCGACTACTTTGTCGCAGGCTATAATCTTGGCGCGGGAAATGTTAGCATGATCTCCGGCGCGGGAGGATCCGAGGCCCGTGCAAAGAAACTAAACATTGACGTTGAAGTTCATCTTGCCTTCGTATCGAGACAAGACAACATCCACGAAGAAAGCGCCCAGTCATCACAAGCTGCTGCAGGGACCATATCAGTCTACGATTCACTTACAGATCATCATATGGAACAGCCTGTTAGCGATATTCAGAAAGCGTTGGCAATATGGAATGAGAACAAGGCTCGAGCAGAGACGCTGCAGCAACGGGTGGCCACTGAGCTCTCAAAGATGCGTTTGGGCACCGATGGAAGTACTATATCAGGCACGGGATGTGATGAGCTCTGTCGTTCCGGTCTAGTTCTCGAACTACTACTGTTTCCCTGGACGGGGCTGAGAGACTACACGAGCGCTATTTTAGCGCCTAGACAATTTACTGCAGGCTAGGGAGGTATTCTGTCTTACCGCGTGGCGGCAAGAAGTGGGAACGGCTGATCAGATCAAGATCAAAGCTAGGGAGGGTAGTTTTAGCCACATTCAAAGCGCCTAGAACATGCAGTTACGCATTCTAATCACATTGTCCGTGATCTTCGATGCAGCTACTGTATTCATCTACGAAGAGTCTTAAATGGTACTCATGTGCTTGCATTACAAGGAATGTGATATTAATCTGGCGTGTTCTTTCCTCCACCCCGTCCATAAAAGCTGTCACCACCACTAAGCATGTGGCGCTGTTTTTAACAGCTGAGAGTACGATTATGGCCTAGTTGTGAAGGGATTACTTAGCGCCACTGCAACTAATTGCTGCTGAAATCGAGACAAAATTGTCACAGTAAACTATTGATGCATGTGAATGTTGCCCAGCAGGCAATTATTATTATATTGACCGCATGACTGTGCCAGATCAGCGCACACCGTGTAGGACCACTCACGTGGAATATAAGATACTTTCCCCATTCTGGAAGTGCTCAGTTTGTGGCGTTTCAGTATAACACCTTGAGGTTAATGCAAACAACTTTGTCGCTTCTCTGCATCTTCTGCTTCTACATTCAGTCCGAGGAGAGGACCGACAAGATAGCAATCTGGACAGCAATCATGGCGACTCTTTTAGCCCCGTACAACCAGGCTATGCAGCTGGGAACTGGTGGGTACTTGTCATTAGGCTGAGAACAACGATATGCTGATCATTATCTTCATAGGCTTCAATTCTTTCACCCAACAGCTTTGCATTGATAATGCCGTTGTATCGCCACGGCAGCTGGCGATCAAACAGCAGGAAGACAGTGAACTGTCAGGAGAAAAGACTCTAACCGATATCTCCACCAAGAAAGATGCTCTAGGGCCAGAGCAGAAGCATAACCACCAACCTATAGCTCAAGATGTCTCTTACAAAGCATCCATCATTGACAAGGTGACCGATGTAGCATCAGAAATGAACGTAAGTAGTCGAGATATCCATTTTTTGCATTACGTTCTCATCATTCATGCAGATCAACGCCGCATTTGCCATCAAATATGATGCTTTGGATGCAAAAGGAAAATTCGATTTCCTCAATACCTCAAAGGTCAAGGAATCCGATATTTCGTTCTTATTTTCGGTCAAGGTTGTCAATCAAGTTTTATATGACCACACCTTGACTGAGATTGTACCAATTGGCATTGGTAACGAGGAACCAGCTTCTTTGAGCCCACAGGCTTTCACAGATATATACGGCGACTGTTTTATCTCTGGTCAGTTGACCGTCATTGAAGCAAGCAAGCGTTAAAAACTAACAGGATTTTACAGGCTTCCAGGAGGGAGGCACGTTTACAGCCGTCATTTCGGTCAAGGCTAAATCAGAAAAGAAGAAGCGGGACATCAAGGCCAAGTCGGTTTCCCAGATACTTTTCGCACCACAGATGGTTAACTTGAGATTCCAGGGCTGATGTTTTCTTCACCAAACCTAAAACTGAAGAGGCAAAGAAAGCTCACGGCAAGGGGAACAACGCGCTTGGCTTCAAAATGGCGTTTGACAATCTCAACGACAGCTTTCTCAGAGAAAATGAGACAACCATCTCTGTCGCCTACACCGGCGGAGGACAGAAACTAAAGACACGTGAGTTTACTTTGACTTTGTTTAATTATCTTTGCAACACGGACTGACGACACTCAATCCCCAGCCGAAGAAGATTGGACTTTTGACACGATGAAAAGTGCTGCCCTTAGATTTCCAACCCTAGTTGCGGAGACTCCCATGCGCACTCACGCTATCTTGACCAAGTATATTTCTCTGCGCAGTTATCACATGAGGTTCGTTGGAGTGTCCCCTCCAAACTTCGAGGTAGCAGCTGTCTACTGTATGTTGCTCCAGGAAGCTTACCTGGACTATAAAACCGTCGCCAAGGATCTTCAGGTCCTAGCATTTGATGTCTCTTCGGGAAAAGTCAATCTCGTTACATCATCAGAATACAGACAGCAAGTAGAGGAGGCAAAAAAGGAAAAGGCTCGACAGGCTGCAGAGAGAAAGAAGAAGGTAGATGCTATCAACAAGGGTCTTCCCATTGACGAGCCCGGAGCCAAGTCAGGTAGTGATACTCCGGTACCCGACCCAAGCAAGGAAGATGGCAAGCCAATTGATAGTAGTCCATCAGAGACAATCGAGAAGCCTGAAATGCCGGAGGCAACAGACCTTCAAGAGACTACGCCTAAGACATCCTCTGGGCCTAACCACTGGAATCCAATTAACATCACCAAAGAGTACAAGGCTACTCTACAAGGTCTCGAAGACGCTCGAAGCATGGTCCGCATGTTCCTGGTCCGTATTGTGCAGGAGATCAACATCTTGAGCAAAAGTCCCAATTTGGCTCTTGAGGATAACAGAGTTCAACCTCACATGAGTCCATTTCTGTTCAAAGAACTTCTTCCAGTAAGTTGATGCCCCTCTTGCGGTAGCCTGTCATCGCGCTTTGCGTACTAAATGCATCCTTGCGTAGGTCGGACAGCCAGTTGCACGAGATGAGGAACAAGATGAACTGGCCAACGTGACAGATCGGATCAACAAGGTGAAGGCGATGAAAGATGATAATCCAGCCATTTAGAGGGGACATTGTGACTTGCTGCAGGAATCTGGATTGGAATTATGTGTAGATTAATAATACGAAACACATTGGGATATTCAGATGGACCCAAACCTTGCCATAATGCGCGTTTTGAATACCACGGCCAGCTTGAAACTAAAGGGTTTGGCGTTGTTTGAAGCCACTCTAAGTCAGTCCTCGAGCCTTAGAAGATATCAGCATGCCATGTGGCTTCCACCTAGGGACTACACCTGATACTTCAGGCTATAGGGGCTATGGAGGTTGGAGGAGGTTTAATACGATATAGGTAAAGCATGAATTTAAGACATGTAGAGACCACTGTGCTGAGAAGAAAACTAAAACAAGACGATAGTAATATAGTAGTTAATTATTTATGAAGAATAAATACTGCAACTTGAAGGATTATAGTTGTTGAAATCAGTCCTTTTCCATTGGGCTTTCTGGTGTTGAAGCCAGCGCTTAAGTTTCTGCGTGTTGATTCCACCGACGAATTCCTTCTCAGATATTCGTTGTATACCGTGAGCATGTCTACCAGTTTACAGATATCAGTTTCGGATGCTCTCTCCAGGTTGAAAGCCTACTTACCTGTATCGTTGTAACTTCCTCTAACACTTATAGCGGTCAACGTATTGGGCGACAGAAAGGCACTGATGCTTTCCAGAATACGGCCACTTCTTGTTGTTTCGTGGGTAATAGGTAGGGCAATTGCATTGAGCATATCCACCCTTGTAGCTGCACTTAATAGCACAACGATGCTGGGTGCTATTGGGCTCGACGAAGGTGCATGAACCGTGCTGGCCAACAGCGCATCTGAAGGCATCGGCAGCCATGAGCATGGTGCTGACAATGAGAAGGTTGGAGATTTGCATATTGTAAGATTGGATTGGTGTAGAGATTTTGAGACTGAGTAGTTGTTGAGTTGAGTTGAGTAGTGATATTGCAGCGGAGGAGAGAACCTTTATATTGATTCAAAAGACAATAAGACGATTTATGCCTTTCATCACATTCCTCTCTAGGCATAGTTAGTTTAGCCTGCCAAGCATGCAAGGCTCTTTAGGTATCTATGCAATGCACTGACAGTAATAGGTATTGCCGAGGTCAGCTTTGTCACACTCAACCACATACCCTGGCAATATGATCTCCACAGCTGAGTTATTATCCGGCATGCAGAAATGCCGAGCAATCCAGGAATAGTCACAACTCCACACCAAAACCGACATGCATAGCTTCCTGCGTAGGATTATGCAACTCCTACGGGACGTTTATACGCTGATATTCCTTCCAGCCTTGGCGCTTACGATGAAGCTGCCACTGCCATATCAATGTTCACCGACTGTCTAGGAGAAGCCTAGTTTGGTGACATTGAGCGGCATGGATGACCAGTCAGCATGCACAGTCCCCACGATGACTCAGCCCCACAGACAGACGCTGGTCCACCAGTTGTGATGCTTCAAAGCCGAGTTCCATGTTATTCCGCTCAAAAGACTCAAAAGAACCTGCGCTAATACTTTCAGCCGTGCTTATTTATCTGACGAACTTAAAATGTCCCTTTTTGTCGTACGATGGATGCCGGACAAAGACATGGATGTGAATGACCTCACACGGCACAGCACATTTCTACAAGCCCGTATTAGATGAAAACAAGTTGCACTTAGGTAGCTGGAGAGGTGCAGGACTTTGGCGACAAATTCACAATGGACTAGTATAGACAGAGTACTGGTAACAGGTATTTTGCATAGTCGGCAATTATCCTACAACCTAACATTCAATATGTAATGGGCAAGATCAGCAGCATATACGAATATGGACGAAGTTATCGCTGGCTAGACAGATGTATTGCATGTGTAAGTACAAGGCTCGGAATCTACTACATATGAGTGGCCAATCTCTATTATATCCACTTTGCAAGCGCTTAGCTTTTATTTAATCTACAACATTCAGACCTGAAAGTGGATTTAGGTGGATTTATGTCTGTGATATACCCTGACCCTGTACGTTCCAGAATACTACTTTGGCTCGGAATCCACTGCATGTAACTGGCCAATCTCTCGTATATCCACTTTGCTTGCACTCAGTTTTCGTATAATCCGCTACACTTGGACTTAAAAGTGGATTTAGGTACAGTGGGGTATACCCTAACCATGTCGATTCCATAATACGTCCGCGATTAGCGGCCGCATCGTTACAGTTGTGTCGTTGCCTAAGAGGGACGTTGCTTCTCGAAAAACACCTCCGAGGCCGCGTGACATTTTGCAAAGGAATCCACAGCAAGCAATATTGAGAAGAAGCATAGCATCTCAGTATTCTCCCTTGTCATGCCTGCAAGGTATATTTGGTTTGCTTATGCTTTTTAAGTCTCTTATTCAGTATCTCATTGGATCCATCTTAAAAGGTGTCAACTTACCAAGCTGTAAACAATGATCAAGAAGAGCACTGCTGTCATCTAATCACCAACAGGGATATGATGATTATCGCCCAACCTGAGATTGCTGGAAGAATAAATAATAGAGTAACTGAAAATATTTCGCAATCGCGTATTTTCGTATGCCACGAACTTGGTAGCCCAAGGTGAGTTGGTTGATGTGCCAGTAGTGCTTGGGCAATTTCACGAATGTGCGGTAGAAGACTTTGCCTGTTTTCCAAGGTCGCCAGCTTTTCCAAAAGGCGTTCAAACTGCTGTTGCCCGATCGTGTGAAAGACGAAACTTGCTACTGGTAGGCCAAGAGCTCCCCCGAGGGACCGCGAGGTGTATAGCAGGGACGTTGCTGAAGCCTGTATGCTTACCTCGGTGTAATCAAGCATCCTCACTAGACTGGCAGTAGCAAGGCCACCAAATCCAAGCCCCCATAAGAATAAAAAGATTGATTGGTATGTCCAAGTGTAGGTCTCGTTTGGAGTCAATGGTAATCCAAGAGTTCCAATGAAAGCAACCGCCGAGGAGCCTAGCAACAAATATGACGTGTTGAATCTGGATGTGAGGGACCCAGCAAAGAAAGAGCCTGCCGCTGCGCCCAGGCTTAGGGGAATTAGACACCAGCCAACAACTTCCATCTTGGTATGCTCTTGAAGTGAAATGAAGTATGGCAAGTAGAACTCAGAAATTGTAAAACCGAATTGTGATAGGAATGTGATGAGGCAGCTGTAGCCAACACTCGGGGATTTAGTCAGGAGCCTGAGGGGTAAAATGGCATCATGTGTCATGAAGACGCTGTGGTACGTGAAGGCGGTAAGCAGGATGGAAGAAATCACAAATCCAAATGAAACCAGCCGGAGATCCAAGTTTGAGCTGCCAAGCTCTAATAGCTGGCTCGATGCCAATAATGACCCCAGTCCTAAGCATAATAGGATAGTACCCATGGCGTCAACCTTTCTTCTGCCCAAGTTGAGCTTAGGAAGCAACGGGGCATCCTCGTTACCAGTGGCTGTCGGCTCTTCTGCGACGGATGGAATGGTAGTGATCTGATTATGCCTCCTGACTGGTTCTGGTAGGAGTGTCGCCCCGAGAATAATAAGAATCGTGGGAACAGAAAGGCTCATGAATGCAACTCTCCATGACCAGCGATATGCCACGAGTCCCCCAAAAAGACCCCCAGACCCATGGCCGAATCCAAATACGATATTGTTGATGCCTTGCCATAGACCCCTTGCTTCGGGTCGAGTAATGTCTGTCAGAACAATGGTGGCCATGATAGTAAGTATACCGCCTCCAATTCCAGATAGGGCTCGGCCAACCACCAGGAATACAAGTGACTCTGCAATACTGCATGTGACATTTCCCAGAAGGAAGGTTATACTTCCAACTAGCAAACATGCCCTGCGTGTGTATATCTCAGAAAACTGACCACACAGAGGTTGGACAAGAGCGGTCGCGATGAGATAACTGGCACCTAGCCAAGAGACGACCGAGGGCGATTCCAGGTCACTCATGATCGTGTGCGTCAAGGTGGTCACAATAGTGCTATCTAGAATCATGAATTCGTTAGAAACAGACCTCTACCGCATGAAAGGCAATTGATCACAGTCCACTGACCAAGAGCACCAACTAGACTTGCTAGGAAGAGAATGCTTAATATTAAAATTGCCCGCGGTTTCTTGGACCATTTTGACATTTGAGATGGATTCACGGGAATGGGACCGCATTCAGCATCTCCGATAAAAGGCGTCGCGACGGTTTCCATTGTGTATACGGTCAATGTGACCAAAGTGAAGCGATGGTGTATAATTGAAGCTGGCAGGTGGTAACCCTTTGAGTATAGAATAAAAAGGCAAGATGTCTCTTTAGTGCTCAGCTCAGGCCAGAAAAGTTGTGATCCATAACGGTTACATAAACTTGCATATCCAAGAGGCCCCAAAGAGTAACAGAGCAGCACGCATTTGATAACAAGTTGATGACGTTACTACTGCTTAACACACCTTTGCGTGCTTTTTGATCTGGTGCATGCTTGTGGCTAACCGCCTCCGACCTGCCGACTTTCCGCATACTGCAGTCATCTTGACGTTCCTTCGGCCTTGGGTAGGGCGTTGACCGATAAGAATGGCAACCAGAGATCTGTGAGTCCTAGATGTCACACTGAGACATATCCTGTGAGGCCATCAACACACTGCATTTGCGGGGCCTTTTCCCGTAAAGGAGGGCGTTGAGACATGTGTGCGTAGGTGCATGTATCGACACCCATCGACTAGATCGAAATAATCTTCTCGTTCGTGGCCCGTAGCATGACGAATTCCTGGCACATTGGCAACCACTATGGATGCATTATGAAGTCATTTCGAAGCAAAATAATGATACAGTGCCATACGGTCGAGTTAAAGGCATCCATTAACACCATCATAGTCGTTTGCCAGGTAATGCGTACGCGGCGAACTCGCAATCAGTACCGTGTAGACCTCAAGACATCCGACATTTGACAAGTTTTATATTCAAATGACGTGTTTTGGTACCCATGTGATCTTTTTTCGACCACTGGGGAACACTGTTAGATTAGATGGCTTACTACAAAACATGGAGAATACCAGTTGAAACAACTCACAGTACCTTTTCCCCAAACACCTCAAACATCTTTTTACCAGATACAAGAATAAGAAATATTACACCCTATCCTATCCTTTTACAATGTCTCAATCCATCTCAATGCCAACCTTCACCGTCGCCTCTGTCCGTGAGACAGAGCATGTCCCAAAAGATGTTCGCGAGCGTATACTGCGCGCCGTTCAGTACAACGTGTTTGCCTTCCCTGCTGCGCTTGTTGTCGCAGACTTCCTTTCAGATTCGGGCACTGCTGCGATGACCATGAACCAATGGTCTGCTATCATGCAAGGCGACGAGAGTTACGGTCGTAACTGCGGCTATTATTATTTTCTCGAGGCTATGCGAGACATCTTTGAGCGTGGGGAGCATCGGTTGAATGCTTTCCAAGAGATGAGGCCAGATCTCAAAAGCAA
Organism: Fusarium miscanthi; assembly: GCA_014898875.1. Taxonomy (NCBI): domain Eukaryota; kingdom Fungi; phylum Ascomycota; class Sordariomycetes; order Hypocreales; family Nectriaceae; genus Fusarium; species Fusarium miscanthi. The sequence continues at coordinate 46,083 of JAAVUA010000186.1, forward strand.
TACCGCCTTTGAACGGTACTTGGAATACCAAGAAGGAGGCTTTGTCAACGGCGGCCTCGCACAAATGACCCGCCCCAATTGCTTCATCGTGCCTCAAGGTCGGTGTGCGGAAAGCCTCTTGTTCCAGGCTACCGCTCATGCCTTTTCTCAACCGAATGGTGAACAGCCTATTATAATCAGCAATGGCTTTTTCGATACAACTTCGGCCAACGCATCAGACGCTGGTTTTCGTCTCATTACATTCGGCCAAGAGGGCTGGATGCACTCAGAGCCTATTCAAGATTGGCAGAGCAAGAATACTTTCAAGGGTAACCTGGACATTTCTGCTGCAGAAAGGTTTTTGTCAAACAGAGATCAGCAGGACCGCGTGGCTCTTATCTTGCTGACAATCACCAACAATTTTGCGGCAGGTCAGCCTGTATCCTTGGAAAACATCAGAGAAGCGTCGCGGCTGTCAAAAAGATTCAATGTTCCTCTGATTTTTGACGCCTGCCGGTTTGCAGAGAATGCAATGTTCATTAAACGACACGAGAAAGGTTACAAGGATAAGCCAATTCCGGAAATCATACGGGAAACCTTTTCTGAGGCTGATGGTTTCACCATTTCGCTAAAGAAAGACGGCCTCGCCAACATGGGAGGCATTCTTTGCCTTCGTGACGGTGGCAAGTACACAACCAAGCACCCAGGCATTGGTATTGCCATCCGGGAACAGCAGATTCTCCGATATGGCAACGATAGTTATGGTGCTATGAGCGGGCGTGACCTTATGGCTGCCACTGTCGGGCTGTACGAAGGTACCAAGGAGAGTTACCTTTCGTCCCGTCTCGACCAGGTGAACAGGTTTGCTGAAAAGCTTGTCGAAGCCCAGCTGCCTGTCTTGCTGCCACCAGGCTCCGCTGTTTTCTTAGACATGGACATCTTTTTCCAAGATTGCAATCGAGAATATGAGGACTTTGCGGCCCTGGGGTTTACCTTGGAGCTTTTGGGATCATACGGGGTGCGGGCATTCGAACTCGGCCCTTTTGCATCAGAGTGGGATAATCTAGAGGATGAAGAGAAGGACATGACATCGACTCCCAACCTTGTGCGGTTCGCAATTCCGCGGAATTCCATGACAGACCAGCACCTGGACTATACTGTCGCTGCAATCAAAGAGCTTATGAAGAAGCGGCATACTATACAAGGTGTCCGGGTCACTCATGGTAAGAATCTGAGGTTGCGCCATTTTCAGACCGCTCTCGAGCCGATTCCGATTAGTTCAACATCTTGACTAGACTTTAATTGAAATAGTTATATGTCATACATGCAAATATGCCACTAGAATGATTGACTTATGGCTGAGAGATGAGGGCTCAGTTCTGTCTGTTTCCATTAGGGGCTTCGGACCTAATCTGTTACATGAATAAGTGCGCCTGTAATTGTAGATCATGCATCATAAAACAGTTGAGGGCCTGCTATACAAATCTCCGCACTTATCTTCACAAACCTTCAATCGTACAATGCAGTGGAAGGCCTCGTTTATAAGATCGGCCTACCTGCAGAAAGACGCAGGAGTGATCAACCAACCATCAAGGTCGAGAGACTAGGCCCTGGAGTAAGAGTCTAAGCCCCCGAAAGTCTTTTGCGACATGTAGGCTCTTCTAGTAGATAAAATGAGGTATTTTCAAGTAAACTTAGCATCGAATTGTATTATTTTTATCATAGTCGACGGGCGCTCTAGAATGTTGATCCATGATAAAGCGAGCGTGAACACCTGTGAAATACGTGGTTCACTTTCAGTGGATGGTTATGGACATGCATGATTTGAGACACGGCAGAAGAGAGACACGGCACGGCAAGCCACAAGCATGGCAGGTCTGCAAGAGTCTCACCGCTCAACCAACAGTTTACGTCATACAGGCTTAATTCCGTTCAGGGCTTGTATGAAAGAAATGCAGTCCATCAAGTCTTGACATTTGTCAAGGGTCCTCCGTACTCCGTACAATCTCACCAAAGATGCTAAGTTGGCGCTGATGGCTTACAGAGAAACCGAGTGGCTTACAAAGGAAAGTGATTACCCAGTGGATAAATTCGGCTTGTCACTGAAACACTATCTACTGAAATCATATCACCGAATTTAGCGTAGTGACTACTTGGTTAATCTGGTCTGTTGACCTGCATGTAGATTAGGCACTAAGCCCGCTGCCCCAGTTCATTTGTATATTAATTAACATAGAACGCTAAAATATCAAGTGCTTTATTGTTAGTATCTTTGTACTGTACTTAGACTGCCCTTATCTAAATCGGAATTTGCTTAATTCTTCTAATTTCCTATGCGTAATACTGTCTTAATATTGAGTGCTATGGACCCAACTAAGTGCGCTGAGAATTGACTAGTAAACGCAAATCATCTAGCTTGGATACCAGCTGTTTGCATACATCCTGGGGCTTCGATTGGCTTTCTGCTGCCTCACCCTCACATGAGCTATTGATGCTGAACTTGATTGTCGTGCCAATCACTAACTTGTCACCCCGAGCCATCTCATCTCTGATGCATGCGACACCTTCGTAGATGTCAGCTAAATCCTGTCATGGCATGGTAATCAATAACGAGACGGGCCTTACCATTCTCAGCACAATCCAATAAGACCATAGGTAGTCCTCCTTTCTTTTCCATCCCAGGTAAAGCTCCATAGGATTCGGGATGCTCATGCTCACTAGAGTTCAATTTGACAAACCCATAGCTATTCCCGCTTGTTCTCGAGATGGCGATGAGTCCCTCTTGTGAAATGCCCAAGTACTGATGGCCCGAGGAAGCCGAATCAATGGCTTCAAGAGCCGGAACGAGATCGTCGCTCCTATCGACGGAAAATGCGACTGGAAAAGGCAGTCCAGAGACGAGGGCTGTGTGGGATTCAGAGCTGGCAAGCTTCGAGTTGCTAATACCTAAGGACAAAAGATCATCAAAATAGTTGTGAGTAATGTTATCGTTAACATCACAAGCAATTGGTATCCCTAAGGATGAGGCTTTGTGAAAATGCTGACGCAAAGCGTGTAGTGATTTGTTGATGTTGCATGTTGTGACATCGTCGGTGGTACTGTGTATACCACTATTCGAGTGCGGAACTGCAAGATCGTCAAGTTCCATATAGAGCACAATCAAAAGATCCTTTGAAAATGCTGAACATAGGGTCTTCAACTCAGTGTAGTCTTGAGATAAGAGGAATGGGAATGAAACGGAGGTGGGGGTCAAGAGAACGATAAAGCGATCATCTTGGCCATCAAGAATAGCTTGAATCTGCTTTCGACTGCGTGTGACGGTGAGAGTGGCTGTCTCGTTCATTGGTATCTCGAATGCGAGAAGGGACGGAGGAGCTACTGGGTCCTGTTTGTAAACTGCTAAGGTTAGGGCAGTTCCATAGAGATGAATTACTTACTGGCATCGATAGCTAGGATCGTAGAGCTACCGATGCTTCGATTTTTGATACTCTTCTCACACTTACCCCGTAGGCTGTCAATTGAGCTGCGTTCCATGGTTGATCGAAATGGAGCTATCTACAAATAGCTGAACCTTGGAAGATTACTGCAAAGAACCCTTCACTGATGGTCACTGTGCTTCAAGAACAAAAAAAAAGAAAGAAAAAAGAGGGAAAACAGTTTCAGGTCGTCAAGCAGCCTAGTCATCTATTCACTTTTGCCTTACTTCTCCTTCCCGTCCTTTCTTCTTTCGCAAGCAGTGACGCAATTATCACTTTTGTCAAAGCGATAGTGCCATTAACCGCGATCCCTTTCTATGTCCCCTCTTGAAAGGCGTCACACATTGCCGTGTTTGCAACCTTGAGGCGAACTTTTCTACGATTAAAAGAGACGAAGAGGTTGATCGGCATCAAATCTTGTTTGGAACCTCCGTCAATTTGAGGAGCTTACACCTTTGCATATGCGGCCGGTGAGGATGACGTGGACCGGTAGGGTGAGGGAGGTATGCATGTCTTGGAAAATCAAGCTAAACTAAACTGTATTCGACGGTCCTTGATTGTAGGTACTGACAAGTGGTACCGTGACAGCATTACTGTGGTGTTCTTTCGGCCCAGAGGGTGGCATCCAAGACACTTATCACATGTGATTTTACCACACAGCTCATTTCATGACGTATATAACTGATGACGCCAAATATTTGGGAAATATTTATCACCTGGTTTCAAAATCCCGTGTGAGAGGAACCCTCCATCCTCAATTATTGATCTCAAAACGAAGGGATTAAGGCGACAGGATGCCCCATATCGAAAGTAGTGATGAATACGTTTTAGGCCGGGATATCTCTGGTTCTATAAGGTAAGCTCGCTTTCCTAGATGACGGTGAGGTCTTGGAAATTGTACTGATTGTATGCAGACTTGATGCTCAGCATCTACTGTGGCGGCTACATACCGGGTACACGTTGCACCCCGCAATCCCCAGAAGCAGTAAGATGAAAGTTGCTGAAGTTGGCACTGGCACAGGGTATGTGTTTTTGAGAATAAGGCACGTTTGTACTAATCCAGGCTTACAGCGTCTGGCTGTTCGACTTAGCACGGGAACTTCCGGACACTGTCTGCCTCCACGGGTACGATATCTCTGCCTCACAATTTCCTCCAAAAGAGCTATGGCCCCCCAACGTCAATCTGTGCTTGATGGACTCTTTACAGGATCCGCCAGACTCGTTATTGGAAAAGTACGATGTTGTACATCTGAGAATGTGGGCAAGCAACCTTGGAACTAAAGATGTTAAAACTCTCATCTGCAGCGTCTCAAAACTACTGAGTAGGTTGAAATCCTAAACATTGGCCACTTAAGTCGACGATAGCTAACAAATGGAAACTGATAGAGCCCGGTGGATACATCCAATGGGAAGAGGCAAATCTCCTGGTCCAAGAAGTTCAAAGTTCGATCGGCGAAGAGTTTGAACGCGAGGCCAACAAGTTGTTCACGGCTGCAGGCATAGACTACAGGTAATTGTCTCCGCTAATAATAATGTACGTACCAGCCTGCTTATATATGCTACAGCTGGGTATCTAGTCTCAAAGCCTCGCTAGAATCCTGTGGTATGGTTTCTATTGAGCACTTGGAGCGTCGGTTCAAGCCAGGCTTGATCCAAATGTGTACCAACACCTACTTGATGGCATTGAAAGAGATTTTTGCTGGGATCAAGCGTAATTCTACTGTAACAGGTAGAGTCGAGATCGAGGGGTGTGATATCTTGTTAGACAAGCTTATATGTTCTCGAGCCGACGGAGTGGTATACAATTGGGGGCCAGTCTCATCACTGGCACGCAAGCCTACTGTAGAATGTTGAACTTCTCTAGCCCTAATCAAATGAAGAGCCTTACCTGAAAATGATATGGGAGATCTCAATTTGGCAGAATGTAAGCTGTGAGTAGGTTGAGGGTTTAAAAGAGGCATCAGCCCCATTCAACTGTAGATCCCTCCCTTGCATTCAGCCCTAGCTTCCCAGCCTCCCAAATGATGACCGATAATTACGCGTCTCTAGGACGCTACATATGTAGTTACTTCGTGTCTGGATCCTACTGGATGAATGCCTATACTTATCTTACGGTGCAATACCTATGGCACATATTTGTGGCCTGAGTCAGCACGGCACGGCAAGACACGGCACACAATAGCGTGTATGTTATCTGCAACTACGTCTGATCATCCCTCCTCCTCGAACAAGACACCAGTCATGGCCCCCGCTCGTGAGTGTTTCAGGTTTCCAAAGAACTGGAAGCGTTGATTACTTGGTCTTTTCTGAGAAATCCTGGCGTAGGGCTGCAGTCGGTGAGCATACATACGTCAAAGGAATACCTCTCTAGGTTTGACGTCATCCAGATTCAGGTTACTGACAGCTTACAAGCGGAGTCCACAAACTTATGGTGTTGCCACGCAAATTGATTCAAAAACAGCTAAACCCGGCTGTAGTGTCTGCGACACGTTCTTGGCATACAGAAACTAGTTATTAAAACACTTCTTCATTAAGCTGTCTCTTCTTTCTGATAGCAATCACCATGAGCGATACAATTGTCACTGAAACCATTCCCCTATCCCAAGATGATGCCAAAGGCGTTGAGCTGGTTTTCAACATTTTGGCCTGGTATAGGGACCATGAGTATTACGTCTACGAACAAAACCATTGCTGGTACATTGGCCTTGGCTGCCAGTCTTCGCTGGTCATTGATTCGGCCGGGACATCAGCATTGATCCTCAATGAAGGTCATGAGCAGAAAGTCCCAGTTTCGTCAAGTCTCGATCAAGTTGCACGAGATTTTGTTAAAAGGACGAGCAAACGGGCCTTCAAGATCTTTGGGTATGTCAGCTATAGCTATGCTGCCCATACCCGGGGTATTCCATACACCCCTGGTGAATGGCCTTTACTCAGCCTCATGGTACCTCGACACCAGATCATGATTGCGTCCGACAGAATTATTGTCCAAGGGGAAGAGAACAAGGCTTTTCGACATCTCATCGATGTCGTCTCTTCAGCACACACGCATACAGTACAGCGAGGTCAAACCATGACAGTGGATATTTCCCAACGATCTTCCCAATATACCATTGCTGTTGAGAGGACGCTTTCAAAAATCAAACATGGCCAGGTCATGAAGACAATTGTCTCACGCGCCATAAGCCTGCCTGAGCGAGTCGACATGCTGGCGACCTTATTAGTCGGAAGGGAGTTGAACACACCAAAACGAAGCTTTTCTTTCAACCACGCCGGGTATCAATCCACTGGGTTTAGCCCAGAACTGATTGCTTCTCTCGAACATGGCAAAATCATAACAGAGCCTTTGGCAGGTACACGTGCCTACCCAGACGATCTGGCTGAACGTACAAGGTTGAGAAACGAACTTGAGAACGACCCCAAGGAGATTGTGGAACACATCATGTCTGTTAAGGAAGCTATCGCAGAACTCCAACGCATTTGCCCCCACGAGAGCGTTGTAGTGGAGGATCTAATGTCTGTACGTATAAGAGGAAAAGTACAGCACCTTGGCTCACGGGTAACTGGAGCGTTGGGGGATGGTAGAGACTGCTGGGATGCCCTGAATGTACTCTTTCCATCCATTACAGCCTCGGGTATTCCAAAGGCAGATGCTTTGGAGGCCATTGAATCCCTAGAGCCAGACTCTAGAGAGCTGTATTCTGGGGGGGTTATTATGATGGACCCGTCTGGAGGCAATTTTGAGGCCAGTTTAGTTCTTCGTTCAGTTTTCCAGGACCAACACCGCCAGTGGGCACAGGCTGGCGCCGGAGTCATATCTCAGTCACAGCCGGAGAGAGAGCTGACGGAAACATGCGAAAAACTAGCAACAATCACGCCGTTTATAGTGAGGGAAGAGGTGAAGACGGGGTTGAAAGGGCAAGGCTCACAAGTGTCGTGAATGCCTTCGACGTCGCCCTTCTAGATATCAACATTAAGTGCTCAGTTGATTGTGGCTAATTATCTATCTGTGCACACCGAACATGCTGATACGGTTGCCTAGATACAATAATCACCTTTGAGTAGCTTTAAGAAATAGATTTAAATATTTTTCAAGTCTATTAAAATTTACATACTTATTACTTTTTAGGAAGTAAAGGTTTATTAAGTTAATATTATTAATACCTATAGCCTAACCTTAGTTATATATAGATTAGTTAAAAAGTCTTACTTTTTAACTAGCTTTAACCTTCTTAAGAAGAAATTCACTGCAAGTACCCCTATAGTGTTCCTCCTAGAACACATCCAAAGTCACGTAATTCATTAAGGCATTCCAATATTTAGACGAACAATCGACAGGACAAGGTCTCCGGGAAACTCCGAAAAGTCCATAAGAACAACCCCATAGCGGCCTGGGTTTGACGAAAGGGTCCGTAGGGCATGGTTTCGCAGTCTGTTATTTACGCCATCGATGTGGACACGAAACCCTCCCCACCCTGTGCTGGTTCCATGGGCCATTGCATCTGGGGCTAGGCACCAAAATGGTTTAGTAATGCCGCTGCAAAAATTGATATACATCTTGGATAGGTCCGCGTCAGCCTTTGCCTTGGAAAGGTGATCTGTGACGGCTTTGAACTTGTCATCCAAAGTGGGGCCGGGCTGCCAGAACTGGGCATTGGGAATCTCGTAATAATCTTGGATTCGTAACTTTGCAAGACCAGTGTTGATCTGAAAGTCACGAGACTTGTCTTGCCAGTTTTGCCTGACATCGATTCCTAATGGAGGAGTTTTGCGTGACCAGCATCGGCGGATCAGTTGAATCTTCCCTCGGATGGCAGTACTGTCAGGTATTGAACCTCCAGTTAACCACATTGACTGATTTTTGGCAATTAGGTTATCAAGCTCATCGCCAAACTCTGGCTCTGTACGCCAGTGAAAGAAATCTTGTTTCACCTGCAGGAAGATTCCCTCCTTATCATGTGCTGGCTGTTGCAGCCACTTATACATTTCTTCGAAAATACTGTCGAAGGATGTGACCAGGGGGTAAGCATCATGGTAAGCATAAATACTGCTGAATCCGGGTAGAAAGCCACCCCGCAGGTCCAGGTACCTAATACCCGCATCGAGCTGCTGTGTCACCGTGGTGGTTTGGCATGAAACGTGTGGATAAATAGATACTGCGGCGGACTCATGTGTTCCAGGAATGGTGAATGCTGCCATAGAAGTGCCCGGTTTAAGGTAGCTCATCCATCTATCCAGCTTTAGCGTAGGAATAACAAGGCGGCCGGCGAACTGCAGAGTTGATGCATGGATATCAGTCCAAAAGACATAAGCAGTATCATCCAGAATAGATATAGAAGGTTTGCCAAGGCAAATAAATCCGAGATCCACAGGTAGTTGCCAGGAGGTGCCAATTAATTCGCGAACTACAACTGTATTCGTGCCCTTGCCAGGAAATGCGAGGAATGTTGTAGTTGCAGCACTGGCAGCTGAAACACCCCCATCTGCGGCTTGAGAGACTGTTGTAACTTCTACCCAGGACCTAGACGCGTCTGAATACTGCAGTTGGAACATATTCCTAGCAGCATCTGCCCTTACGTCAAAAAGGCTGAGCTTCTGGTCGATCACTGCCAGTCCAGGGTCATGCTCAACAGGTGCAAAATATGACATAACAGGCCCGGTCCAGCCGCTATACTCGTTCCAGGAACACGTGTAGATGAGGCCCTGGGTGCCGGCGCTATTTCGCTGACGAAATGCACACCAAAGTTCTGTGCTGTCAAAGGTTACGCAGGTTGGCTGACCAGCACAAAGGACACTGCTGGCGACTCCGGTGTACCTCATCCAAGAGCTGATTAAATCATCGTACTGACAATGAAACAACATATTGCCTTGGTCCGCAAAGAGCAAGTGTAGATTCCCATTAACAACGGCAGCCGCCGGCGCCGCCAGCAATTGCGGTTGCACGGTTGGCAGAGATTGGTGAGGGATTTTGAACGGTGTCATCGCTGACCATTGTTGACGGCTGTTCATAGTTGCATAATAGAGTTCATGCTTTAGAGCGTCAACCACGAAGACCCAGAGGAGGCCGTTGTGGGCGACGGTAACAGGTGCAAACGGAGTCTGAATGGAGAAGGGAGGAACACCCAGGTCATCCCAGGTTGTCATGTTGTTGATAGCAGCGAGGATGTATAGTTGGGTATAGTGATGGAGTTCTGAGTTGTTGGAACTTGTAATTCCTAGGTATAATTCTTCCACTTCTACGAAATACTTATCCTGTTTCTTTATATAGAGTTTCTAACTAATTAAAAGCTTTTCTTCTTACAGTCGGAAGAGCTGCAAAGTACAGCCGGTATGGCGGGATAGAAGGCAAATGAGAATGCCCATTTGACTCTACTTGAGTCCTTTTCTTCGCAAGTCTTCCCATAGGAGGACAAAGAGTGCAATAAATCCGCTTCCGGCTAGTGCTGCGCTTCCTGCAGGCGAAAGTCGTAACACCACAGCTGCAGTATGGCATGCTGATATTGCATAAACCCCCACATCTGGCAGCATATGCTTGCTTTTATTGACAATAAACTCCGGAAGAAGCGTAGTTAGTATTCTCGTGATCTCTGCAAGGCAGCTGAAATGTTTGCGCCACTCGTTTACGTTCAATCGGGAGGCTTGTGGTCCCACCTTCCTGCCAATACAACTGCAGGATGATGTGATTGGTATTTCAGCTGGCTCAGCAGGCCAGCTGAACTTCTTGCATGACACGTAGATCTTTGAATCTAGAGCTTTTCAACCCTGTCTTTATTGCCACCACCGCTCTGATATGGCTAGCTTGATGGTCTGGCCTTGTCATGGAACTGGCTGAAAAGATCTCAGCTATCAAGGGATGAGATTTTATTACGAGATGATAGTGTCTGGTTATCTGGTTTTTCTTAGAGTCCAAGATCTATCCTTGAGGATTAGTATAATCTTATATTAATTATATAAACAAGCATTCTATCACTTAGAATTACTACAAAACTTCCATATCAGTCTTATTGTATCAGCATACATCTATCAATTATTATATCATCCAACAACTCATCCCTACCTCAAGTCCAAGCCACAAACATGTCTGAAAATTCTAACATGACCCAAAATGTGGATACTGCTGTAACCACCGCATCTGAGGACATTCGCCCTCAGGGCAACGGAGATTGGATTGGACTGAAAATGCAGAACTCTTCTGGGGTTCAGTTCAAGATCCTGTCTCTGAAGCTCGAGTGGGGGAAGGTATACCGCGATCCAAACGACAAAGACACTGAGATAAAGCCGCCTTCAGCGCTCGAAGGGACCGACATTGATCCCAAGAGCTCATACACCATAAACGCATGTGGTCGAAACGGTACGGCTTCAGGAACCGAGGGCACTGTTATCATCGGATATCAAGGCACTCAAAACATCAGCATTTATTGGGACGTACCTGATACCGGCAAAAACACTTTAACGGCTAGAGTTCTAAACGGACCGTATTGGGCCAACATCACCAGCGCTGTTCCTGTAAAGGGTCCAATTGGCAATATTACTGTTGAATTTGGTGAGAAAGCAAGCTAGGTAAGTACCTGATAGCATTTTTTCATCTCTACAATACTAAGTCACCATATAGGTAGTATATATACGAAAGGAGTCTGAATTTTAGTGTATTGAAGCAGATATGTCTTAGCATCAAGGTAGCAATTGAGAAAATAAATAAATTCAGTTATCGGAAAAGGCCAGCGCTGTCTGTTAAGATACCGTGCTTTGCTATCTACTTAGGCAATACCTCCCTTGCCAAGCTATGAGTTGAGGTTACTGTAAAGCATGCATAAACAATGCTTGAAGATTTATCTACCTTATTTTTAGTCCTAGTCGTGTGATTCCGATTTACTTACTTATTATAGAAGATCCACACGACGTGGAGTCACATAAATGTGACTGAGCCCGATGTGGCAGAGTTTCTCCTTAGTCCGGAATCTCTGTCACATCGCAGGCAAAAGCTCAACTTAAGACGTTCAGTAAGCTAGCAACTTACAGAAAAGGAGCTTGAGATTAAAAAAGTGTGCTATCGCTCAGTTACATTCCAGTTCCCAAAGTCCAAGGTTTAGGAATACCTTAGCTTGCTGTGCTCGCTGTAAAAGATAAAAAATGCAGTTGCCAGCTCTGTCTTTGCTGCGACAGGTGTTCATAATCCGAGATGTTGCAATGTGGCTAGCTGAACAGTCCAAATAGAAGTCCCGCAGGTGCCATCTCCTCTCGATATGTACAAATAGCCGTCGATCAAAGAGCCTCGGCCCGTCCCATTCGAACAGCGGGGAACTATGATTGGCTTAGGCCATAGAATCATCTGTTCTTATGCAAGCCTCGTCACTCCCACCAAGACGTTATTGGTATAGAGGGGACCACAGTCTGTATGGGGCGAGCTTATGGGTTGAGACATGCCAACCTCGAGCTTGTTTTCGTTTCTCAGCTAACCACTTTTTGGCCACTGCTTGCATATGGTCCGTGGTAATCCTTGTCGAATTAGTTTACGTGGCAAAAGACTTGTCCTTGACAACCTATAATAGTTCTCGCTTGCCGCTACCCCGCACTTCATGAGCCTCATAATCGTACGAAGGAATGTGAATGTGTATATCTTACGGCATGTCTCACTTTGGGGCAAGATATGGTTTAGGTCTGCGGCTCGATGTAAATACGTATAGTTAATGCTGAGGCAAGGAGTAAGCACGGGGCCAACGCCCAGCTGCAGCTAAGCGAGTTTCTCCAGAGAGAAATCACAGCGGCCGGCCATGCGCACTGAGGCAGTTTTCCAGTAAGAATGAAGCGGAACTCTGTATTATCGTGCATATTGATAGCATTGCACATGTAATTTTCCCCTAGCTAATCGCGGCACAAACATCCCTCGTTTCAAGCCGCAATCCTCCAAACTGGTCGTGGTGCTGACCATCAACCCACAATAGCATCACTTCTCCCCTTCATCATGCTTCAACCCAGCATCCCGCGCCTTCTCATCCGCAAGCTGACACAAAAACCTCCACTCCTCACTACTGACCTTACTAACACTCAATCTCGACTGCTTAAGCAACTGCATCATCTCCAGAGGGCCACCAGGCTTTCCTAGCTCACGAAGCTCCTTCAGACCAATGGGCACAGCGAACTTCTTTCTAAACTCGACGTGGACCAGGTCCCAGATGGGCTTCTCCTTTGTGGACTTGGGATCGTAGTATGGCGCGCCTGGTTGACGAGCGGATCCTGGTGATGTTAGATGGGGGCTATAAGACTGGTGGGGATAGGTGACTTGCTGTTTTCGGAGAATTCTTTGACGATTTCCATTACACCGACGATGCCGGGTTCTTTGCAGTTGCTGGCGTAGAAGAAAGCGAGATCGCCTGCGTTCATGTTTCTCATGTTATTCCGAGCTACTGGGCGTAAGTCTCATTCCATATTCTCCGCCAAGCACGGCCTCCTACCTGCGTATGCTCGAATACCTGTATCAAAGTCAGCGAATGGGATTTACCTTAAGAATGACAACATACCATCCCATCCTTCAGGCTCTGTCTTTGCCTTCAAGTCATCAATAGAAAACTTGACATCAACGCCATTCTCAATGCGAGTCTCGGGCTCGGCTTTCATGAGCCAGTACCACTGGCCATCGTGCTTCGGGGCATCAGGATTGATTGTCGGAATTGAGTCGATATCTGGATCTTCGGAGGCACCGCGAGAGCTAGGCTGAGCAGGTTGCTGTTTTTTGGCTACCTTTTTCACCTTTGGCGCGTCTGGCTCCTCAGTCTTTGGTGGCTTTGCTGGTGCTTTGGGCTTCTCTTGCTTCTTTGCACTGGTTACCTTGGCAGCCTTCTTTGGTGGGCTTGCTCTAGCTGGGGTAGGCGCTTCAGGCTCAGAGTTTCCTTTGGCTGCTTGCCGAAGAGATCTCCGCTTGGGTGCAGCTTCTTCCGAAGCGTTGGCGGTAGGTGCGCTTCTTTTTCGGGGCGGCATGGTGAGCTGTGGATGTGTTGAGATTGATTTGCTTCATTGAAGCTTGAAGCGCGACGCGTCTGGTGGGGCTTGAGCTCGGGCACAGCCACAGCACACGCCACAATGCTAAAGACCGGGCTGCACTGTGAAGCCAAGTTGTCAGTCACTGTCTTTGTCTTGTATATAGAGCTTGTCGAATTAGGGGCTAGAGTAGAATAGTCGCTCGCTACAATATAAGTAAGTCTTAATACGCTGTATTGTAAGACCTCTCGGAGTATAGTTCTTCCAAATCCCCTAAGATCACTTCAGGATGCGTAACCTATATGGAAGCCTTGCAAGTTAAATCTCGCAACAGTTATAAAACCGTATCTCCTATCTGCAGACCTCCTTGACTTATTCGCCTCTTTACAGAGCGAGTTTCCACAACCTGTTCCAACCAAAGCCTGACTCTATAATTAATCATTCCCATTGCTTCACATGTTTCGAATCCGTGATGCGGGGTCAGCCTGCAAAGATGCTGACTTCATCACGGCAGCCTTCGACTCTTCTCTACCATTTCTCACCGAGACTGGCAACACAGGCCAGTGGGGAACAGTTCCGTTCTCTCAAAGAAATGGCTTTTTAGTAGGGACCCAGGACGACATCACACAATCAGAACTCTTCCGACTCAGCGGCCAAGGCCAGCGGCGACGAGTTTTTATCGCAGAGGTCGAGGAAACACACTCTAGAAATGATGACACAGAATCATACAGCCGGAAAGATGACGCAGGTAAAACCTTCATCTCAGTCGGCGCTGCGATGATTCTCGACGATGAATTTGCAAGTCACACACGCTCTGTCGCTGTTCTGGATCCCCATATAGCCGCTGCGGAGAAACATGGCGGCTTTGTGTTTCTGGACTTTCTCGTCACAGATCATCGCGTACCATCGGCGAGGCGCAAAGGTGCTGGACTGGCATTACTGGAGCATGTCAAAACCTACGCGCATCAACACAGGAAAGACGCCATTTTTCTCGATTGCTGGACCGGAGGTACAGACAAACTAGTCAGGTATGTGCGACTTTGACTTGCTAGCGGTGTAATAAGCTCACAAATTGGGAATCTTAGGTACTATGAGAGCGCTGGATTCAGTCCAGTACAAGACTTTGAGTATAATAAAAGGAACGGGGATGTATGGCCTGGTAGGCTATTCCGACTTGATATGGCACTTAGTAACTCAGGATACTCGCGATGTAATAAATAATTTATAACACATCTAGACTTTTCATCTCAGTCTTATATTGACGAATCTAGTTAGCTGGTAGTCACTTGCGCTGCTATATCAGGAAAGTTTCTTTGAATCATATTTTCGGCCATGTTGCTAGGGTAGATCTGCTGCCATAATTTGTAGGATTTCATGGCATATTTACAGAAAGAAGAATCAACTTCCATACATCCCATAAAATAGATTGCAACAGTGTGCAACACAGACACTTCTACAAGTCGGCCAAATATCCGTTATAAGTATTATGAAAGTAGGGAATTATAGTAGCTGGTAGATATATTTCTCCTCCTGAAAGGGTCATAAGACCTCTTGTATTTTACTCCTTTAGTGGCTCACCAGTCTTTCTATTAACCTCACCCTCATTATACCGGAACATATTTCCTCAACCACTCCCCCATCACTCCCGTGGCAGGGTACTCCCCATCCCCCAGCCTCAACAACATCTTAACATGCCCCTCAAACCCCTCGCCCTCAAAGACACGCAACTCAGCCCTCGTCCCCGCCGCCTTCAACGCCACAGCCAACTCAACCGCCTGCCGAATGTCCCCCTTCCTCTGAACATGCAGCAGCAGAAACGCGCCAGCGTTCGGCGCAGCCGCGTGATGCGTCGGCGACATGTCCTGTAGCCGCTCCGGGTCATCGCTCAGCCCCTTAACCATGTTGGTAATGATGGGGCCGGTGTTGTCGGAGAATTCTGCGAGGGCGTTGTAGTTTGACCCGTCGAGAGCGATGACGCCTTTTAGGATGGTGATGCTGAAACCAGCGGTTTGGGCGTAGCTTGGGTCGGTGCCTAGTAAGGTGACGACGTGTGCTCCTGAGCTGTGGCCCATGAGAACTATACGCTCTGGGTCGATACTAAGCTCTTCGGAGTGCTTGATCAGGTAGGCTACCGAGTCAGCAATCTCTTGCACCTGCTCCTTGACGGTAATTTCCGGGATGAGCGTGTAGTTGATTGACGCAAAGGCGTAGCCAAGGTCGTTCAGGTAGCTGACTTTCTTGGAGCCAGTTGAATCGAGATAGGTGCCGATTGTCCAACTTCCACCGTGGACGTACACGATGACTGGGGCCTTGGTGGAGCTTGAAGTCGGCTTCCAAAGACGAAGGCGCTGCGCTTCTCTTTCTCCGTAAACAATGTCCGTTCCACCTTGAGGAACATCCGAGTTCATTTCAGCCAACAGCGCATGCACTCTTTCCATGTCGATATCATCGTTGGTGTCTTTATAGATAGATAGACCTGTGACTTCGCGTCCTCGGTTAGCCAAGTCCTGGGGACTCAACTCCGACGTGCTAGGTGTCTCCGAAGAAGTCATGACTGGGATTGTCTAAGTTAAAAGATTTGAAGTAGCGGAAATCGAGAAGTTTGTGAAGAAAGTAAGGGTTCTATCATTGCGCAAGCAAATATATTCATATTGTTCCCTCCTCTCCACTTTCTCCCTGGTCTACGTAACACGGCAACGTAAGAAATCCAGCAACCTAAATAATCCAGATGCCTGGCCAGGCAGACGCATGAACCAAACAAAGGGTCCTTACTGGACTTCCACATTTGGTGTGGTCTGTAGCGTTTTCCAGTAGCTTATCTCACTCCTGTTGCCGTTATACCCGGGGTCCCTAAAACAAATAGATCCACCAAACCATGGCGTCAATTTTAGCCTAATCCATGCACGATAAGAATCTCCAGCGCGTTAAAAGCCAATGGCGTGATGTTGTTTCATGTCAGCCCGGCATCAATAGCAACTAATTCATCAGCCAATTTTTTTAAATTCAACCAGACTCCATTCATGTGGTTTTTTCTTCATCACAGCCTCATCTTTTCTTAGCCCTGCGTCATCAGAATGGTTTCAGTAAACTCAATCACCGAGCGAAGCTGCTGTAACTGCCCGCCCTCCAACAGCATAAACTCTTGATGGTTATGAATCATCTCCTGAGAAAAGTCACACCCGTCCTCTCCCGGCTTAGCATCAACACCAAGCTCATCCTGAAAATCCTGTAAATGCGACGAAATATTGCTCAAGACATCTGGGTCCAGCGTCAGGAATTGAGCATATGACATGGTCCGGCTTGAAGACGACCCCATGTCTGACTCGATCCAGTCCGAGGGGTTGTTGGTGAGTGCTCGCGAGATGGCTGTGGTGATGCGCTTTAGTGACTTGAAGATCAACGGATCCGTCACGTTTGGCAACGGGTGCGAGTCTTTTAGTCGGGAGAGGAAGACATTTATCATGACGAAGTGGTCCTTCATGGCGTAGAGCTCGTCGCGAATCTGGCGGACTTTGGGATTCGGTGGTTGGTATGGCTTTTTGTGAGGTCGATCGGGTAGTGCTGCCGGCGGGAAACCCATGTGCTTGGTTCTGAACTCGTCAAAGTCCCTAGAGCACGTCCATCAGCTTCAGAGGGTATGTACAGGGAGAATATTTGACTCACGCTTTCAGAATGGGCAGAAACTCTGTAAAAAGATCTCGAATATCCTCCAGCACCTCGAGACAGCGGGCCAGCTCCAAGTTAGCATGCAGAGGGATGTCTGCAGCGATCAAGGGCCTTCCAAAGTCTGCTGGTGGAACAAGACTTGAAAGAGTGTCGTGTGTTTTCAGAACAACTTCCTTCAGCTCTGATAAGGCCTCCCATGTGTCGGGGTTCAGTGGAATGTCTATCAGGGACATGTTGGAGCCCTTGGCAACCCAGTGCTGAGCGTAGACCTCGAGCATCTTGCCGAGGTCTGCTGTTTGTGTGCAGAGCTGTTCGCACGTCGAGCGTATCAGGCTCATTGTAGAGATCAGGTTTCCTCCAATGTCTTTTGCGAGTTTGGCAGCTGCATCGAGAGATGCAGCGACGTCTTGGCAGACCTTGTGATAATCGCTGGGATCCGGGTAGGAGGGCGAATCACCAGGCGCACTGTTCTCCACGCCTGTGTTCTGTTCAGGGCATGGTGCTTCAGGCTGCTGTTGCTGTTCAAATGCTGGAAAGAACTCAACAGTGCTATCTTCTGGATGAAACGGCAGTGTAAATCGTGACGATTTATCGACATAGATTCTTGCATTGGGGTCTTGCGCGGGGAGTGATTGCTTTGCCTGAATGGCACTGGACAGCTCGAGGGTGTTGTCTTTCGGGCGCAATGGGAGTTGCAACTGTGATATGGAATTTGATGGGCCAGCGTGGGATGACACGACAGCTTGCGTTGCTGGTGCAGGGGTCTCTTGCGGGGAAAGGGACGGGGACGATGGCCGTGAATCCAACGAAATGACAGATGCAGCGCTCTCGACTTCAAGCCAGTCGTCGGCAATAGAATCTCGACGATTTTGTGACATTTTTGCGATGATTTAGCACAGAAACTGTTATAAATCGATGGAACTCAATTGACTATTGATGGGTTTTGAAGGGGAGGATGGTGAGGGTTGAAAAATAAGTGTTGCCTTTCAGCCTGGATTAGGCAGACGTCCCAGGTTGCATTGAGGCTGCAGTGGTCAGCCCTGTAAGGTTCACTCAAGCCATTAGGTCAGCATCTATGTGTCATCTTGGGAGGCGCAAACCCAATTTGGGATGTAATTTTTATTGAAGAGGTGCTATTCGTCAAAGCATACCTTGTTCTACATTTCGATACTCCTAATGAATGGTTGTAGTCGGGAATGGATGAGTCAATGGAGGCACCTCCAAACTGTCGTACCAGGACTGGCCGAATTATCCCCTTTTGGAAGCGAAGAAGCGATGCTGATTGGCCTGTCCAAGATGAACGTGCTTCATGCTACAGATCAATGCAACAATATCGTTGGGTAGGCGCCAAACCTTCAGGAGGCTGATGCGCCAGCGACGGTTTCCAGCGTCTGTGATACTGGTATCGTCTCGTCAGTCAGGATATAGCATGAGTTAGCGTCCTGTTGGAGTCCATCAACTACCCTATAGAGCCAAAATAACAGGCACCGCGCGGCGAGAGAGGTTTCCGCAACAACTGCTTAAAAATAGCTTTCTCAACCTTGCTTTGTCATTTGTATGCCTAAAGGTTAGTTGTTTGCTAAGTCTAGATGTGACACTCGCCTTACTTTGAGATAACCCGGCCTATGGGAAGAATCTAGCCACAATTGCCGCAAAGCTGGACTGCAGTAATGGATAATCAATAAATACTACTCAATGGGGAGCTCTATACCAATATCTTACTAGTTTTTGACTTGTATATAAAGGGCCAATATTGTGAAGAGCTCTACGGACTTCTCCCTGGAGAATATCAATATCTGGGTAAGTCACCCTTGGCCTGTTGCAAAGTGGCTTTGGATTGCTAATCTTTGGTCAATCAATGCTCTCTGGGTCCTTGAAGCCTATCAAAGCCGTCTTTCGGGACTAGGCCACTCCAACGACAAGACTAAAAGTCCTAGTCAGGAGAGGAAAAATTCAGTTCTTGCAAGCGTTTGGCAGATTTTATCAGTAGCTAATACCCTCGCGACTAGGCCGTATCCCACAGACCAGCAGAACACCATAAGATGAGACCTTCTAGCGTGTCTATATGCCCAGAACACCATATCTACGAGATATAACCTGAGCGCCAGTTTGCAATCCAATTGGCATGAAGAACAAAGTTCAACTGGCTCAGTGTAATTTATAGGGTGAGGGAAACGCCAACCGAGTGAAGCACTATGGCGTCTTCCCTTGCATCGTCAAGCTTAGTATCCCACTCTACTATCTCCAAACGCGATAGCACCCTTCTCAGAAGTGTTTGCCAGTTGTGACTAAGAGTATCACCTGGAAGAGAACGCTTCATTGCCCTGGGTGACTCTGAGTTCACAGATACCAGCTCCAGAAGTCAAGGACAGTCTATCTTTATCTCCTTGGTAACAGCCGCGAGACATAGGCAATGACATTGACCAAGTGCCTCACCAAGCAGATACGGGATACGTTATAATGTATTTATTTATTCCAGAGCCCAGGAGACGTAGTTTGGAAGAAATAAATTAACTATTTGCAGGTGTATAGGCATTGAAAAGCTTAGCTCAGAACACAGACCGAAGAGCAGACGTTCCAAGGGAATTAGAAGGACTAATGTGTGACTGAGTCAAAGGAAGTAGTTCAGTATCTCTATCGCACATTATAAGCAATATTCCAATCCAAGCTATGCATAATAGCTGATAGTTTCGCCTTCTTATTCGGCCATGATACGATCCGATGTATTAGCTCCGGTAACTAAATCTTGGCTCCGAACCATACATGCATGACAAATGACGGATCGGCCCTTTGCCGTCCTGAGATGCCCATAGAATCTGTTTTAGCGTATTCGGAAATGCTGTTAAGTCAGGGTATTCTATAATTCAATTCTGTATTGCGACCCCAACGTAGCATCCGGCCGAGGTTCTGTATGCATAACCCCGCCCTCGACTCTCCAACAGCCACTTAAGGACTGCTCTGTAAATTCTTAATTGGTGCGGCTGGGTCTGTGGGCAGTCACCTACTTACTTTGGATTTCTGTCCGTAATAGGTCACGAGCTCATGATGTGACTTTTATATGCTGCGGTTTATGCCTGCCAGAATTGAGATATAGTGTAACCTCGTTAGGTTATTTCCAAGAGAGTTATCCATGTAATCAGGCTTGGCAATTAGTATTGTTGTAGGTGATATTAGAGAGATTCCTAAAGCGGTACTGAGTGTATCTTTGTAATGCTTATTGTTGTTTTGTTTAACAGCTGATTAAACCTATTGGCATACTTGCCAGGCCAGTGCTTGTGATATTATTTAACATAAATACGCCTCCTGTTGACCACTTCAATTCTGCGCCGTATCACCATCACAAACCTTTCTACCACATACAAACCGCCCTCAATCAGTACTATTTTATCAACTACATAAAATCCCTCAACATGAAGTACATTCTTACCATTGCTCTGGCCATCCCCGCCATCATGGCCACTCCTGCACCAGCCCCCGACGAGACTCCGAGAGAGGTGCAAGCCTGCGCTTGTGTCAACGCGCAAGGCAAAACCACGGTGAACGGCTACTGCGAGTATATTCGCGGTCGCTCCGAACTAGTTGACGGTGGGGAGCTTGTAAGTAACTCCAACATGTTGATTCTTGTTGCTTCTAGGATGTTACGTTTTGCTAACGTCGCGATACTTAGTGCTACCCTAGCGATAAATATTCAGACTACATGCCGCAGTACTTCACTGCCGATTTCTGCAAGGGCTACTATCCGGGCTACAACGACCGCGTGTGCAAGACCAAGACTGTGTGCAAGCTTATTGGAGACTACTGGGTTCCCTGTTAAGGTCTTCGGCCTTGGTGGAAGGCAAGGGCGCGTTTATGTTGATTTCTATGGAAATATTGTTTCTGTTTCTTTTCTGTATCTACTTTAGGTCTTTGACTTAAATTCTTAATTGAAAGTCTTTTAATTGCTTGCCTACAGGCTTGTCTTATTATTCTGGTTATGTCAGTAGACCTGAACAGAATCACTAATATCGTCTAAATACTACGGGCTATAGTGCTCTTGTTGATGAGTGGTGAAGATATATATAGAAAGCAGCCAATGAGAAGCGGCGGAGGCTCCAGTCCTGTACGAAGTCTGGCTGAAAAGCATCCCCTCACAGAAATCGGACATGAACTATCGTGGCAATCCTTTCTGACTGCGGCACCAGCTACAATGACTCCGCCGGGCATTGTACTGCTGCCCAAGATCGAGCCCAAGGCGAAAATGGACATGTAGGTACTGTAATCAAACGGAGAACTCTCCCCAACGAAGACGCAACGCTCCTGTTGCTTGCCAGCGTAGCTTTCAAGGGCCAGAGCCTCAGTAGCAAGCTGACTAACAATCTATCTACAGATTGTCAGGCACGCGAAGCCAAGGTACTTGGTGATTTAATTTATTCCAATCCAGCCCAAATCATCAGAGAACACTGCAACTCTAGTGTGGAGGAACGCGGCCAAAGTGTCATCAATGCAAAGAGGCGTCGATTGACTGCGTCTGCGACTCGCCAGCCGGCCTCAACCACCGGGAGGCAAATAAGGAGCAGATTATCAGGATCCAAGCTACCGTCGAGTATCTTCGCAAACGTCTCTCAGAGCAATGTACTCTGATCTCTGGCCAGCTGGTAACTTCCCTTTTTAGGGTTAGGGGACATGAGCGATGAGCGTGTTGAAGTCGCGATGTGGCAGCTAGCTGGGGATCTTTCAACTTCCAAAAGTACAGTTCAGTAATACTAGACAAGAACTTAACTAGAAGAACCACCAGGGCCATGCCAATGAGCTCGTTTGCGAGGCTTTTGTTGAGAAAGGAAGCGAGCTGTACTGTTTCTCCTCCATTCTTCTCCGGCATCTAGACAGCTCCGAGAGAGAGTCAGGAGCCTCGCATCGTCAAGGTTCGAAGGCTATTGGGAGAGATTCAGCGACTGAGTCAAGTTCGATGCGGCATCTGCGAGGTTCTGAGCAGTGACGCTGAGGTCTGGATCAGGCTCGCCTGCGCGATAGGCATTCTTGCACAGCGTAGCTGTCTTCAATCCAACTTCAATCAATTGAAAGACGCTGCAAATGAGACCCAAGGGGCTCGAAGCGTGATATGTCGGTACCTTGAGGGACAATACTCTTCGAAAAGGTTAAGACGATGTGGCGCACAGGCGATGATGGGTTGAAAATACAGAACGATGTTGAAAGCCAGGCTACCGGTTGCGTCGAGGATATGTCAGATTGCTCTATATGGATGTAATATATCACAGTTATGCTTATAGTGAAGTTTTCGTTGTTATCCGTGGCCACGTCGGTAGGCTCAGGTATATCTTGAAGCAAATATCCAAACCTCCGAATCCCAACATCCTATGATCAAACGAAAGCCCAATGACTAAAATGGATTCGAAAAATGATTTTGAGCAGAACATAGTCAGAAAGCTTACAGAATACCGCCTGCTACGGACACAGAGGTACGCCTCCGTTAATGTGTTGGTAGTCACTTGGCGAGACCATGACCTCGGTTACGACTTGGACCAGGAAGTTGAAGAGCTCAAAGGCATGTTTCGTCATAAATTCAATTATGCCATCTGGCCTTTCAGAATACCGTCTGGGGATGCTGAACGTTCACTGAACCTGTTCGTTGCCCAATTTGTCAAGAGCTTTGGTGGCGAGGATGACCTTGTCATTATCTTCTATAGCGGCCACGGCGGAGGAGAGGGAGAGAGACAAGCTTGCACTTGGGCGGCGTAAGTGTTGGGCTCAAAACCAGGCTT
This sequence comes from Fusarium miscanthi, assembly GCA_014898875.1. Taxonomy (NCBI): domain Eukaryota; kingdom Fungi; phylum Ascomycota; class Sordariomycetes; order Hypocreales; family Nectriaceae; genus Fusarium; species Fusarium miscanthi. Next base: position 68,935 of record JAAVUA010000186.1, read on the forward strand.
CAGGCCGTCGAGTGCACTGGCTGACTTCTGCAGGAAGAGATGCGGTGGCCCCACGCTTGATTGGTCTAATATACAGCCACAACTGCATCTTGCTCTTGGCGATGTCGCCTTGATTCTCGACTGTTGTTATGCCGGGCAAGCAGCTCGTCCCCATGCCTCGCACAGAGTCGAGTTTCTGGCTGCAGCTGATAAAGATAATTGGACACCTGCGGGGACGGGGAAATGGCCATCTTTCACAAAGGTCTTCATGCGAGAGATGATAGCAATGGCAACTCAAGGGCCCGTGACTCTGGCAGGTCTTCAGAGTCGTATGGTGAGAATGGAAAGCGGCTTGAAGAGACAGCCGCTATACGTGTCGCTAGCAGGTGACGCTTCAGAGGGCCCGATCAGGTTCATCAAGCTGGCTCTTACAAGTAGTGGCCAAGACAGCTCCTCAGTGGTCTCTCCCCCGCCAGTGTCAGCTTCCATCAACTCAATCTATCTTCGCCTCTGCCTCATTGGCCCTCTAGATGAATTAACATCACCGAACCTGCTACGATGGCTCACTCGGGATTCACCGGCATCCGTGGAAGATATCCAGCTCGTCGACAAAGCTGTATCGCAGGCGCAAGACCTCTCCAGAATGGGAGCGGGTGTATTCGAAACAGCAGTTGAACAAGAAGGAAATCAGACACTGTCATTTCTGTCGAAAGAAGGCCAAGCCGAGGCCCAGAGGCTGTTAAAGGAGCTCAAACTTGCGACATACTCATCTGCTGATGTCCTAAAAGAAGCAACCGAGACCTCAAAGACCATCCAAGGCCTCAGGCTGGCTTCTTCTCGCCTCATGGACTTCATAGGCGATTCTCTTGCGACAATGGATAAATCTTCACTCAGCGATTTGGAGCAGAAAGAAGACTCCGCCATTTTTGAAGACATGAGGAACAAGATACGCATGCGCCTGGCCCTTATTGATGACGAAAAGGTTTCAGAAAACGTCACTCGGGTTACCTTTAGCGACAAGGCCAGTTCCCATGAGCGGCTCAGATTTGGAAAGCAGGGCGACCGCGACGTCTTGGTAGAGTACATCTATTACGACGCAGAAGACCAGGATGCCTTCGATCGAGTGTCATATCAGATCAAAAGAGTCACGGCCCTGCTTGCCGAGTGCAAGAACGATGTCTTTCATTGTCTTGGAGGCTCTGGCTTCTGCCACGAGCAACTCTACGGGCCTCGGTTCGGCCTTGTTCATCCGCTTACGGCTAGCATTAGTGGACGAAAATGCATTTCTGTTGCGGACATAATCGGACAGGTCAAGTACGTTCCTTTGAACTGTCGCATACATCTTGCTGGGATAATCTGCGACGCAATCCTTCACCTGCATTCTATTGGGTGGTACCATAAGAACATAAAAGCGGACAACATCATATTGTTCAACTCGCTCGGGTCTGGAATTGGCGATCATTCAGTGGATGGTTGGGACTTTGAAAGGTCGTTCCTGATTGGGTTTGACTGCTCACGTCCGGTGGATGCAGAGACAAGAGATACAATTGACTTTACGACGGCCAACAACATCTACAGGCATCCAGATCGATGGGGCAGAACGATGCCATTTCAAAAGCATCATGACATATACTCCCTGGCAAGTAGACAAGGCAGTTTATTCTCAGGTAAAATGTGGCTAACTTCGATATAAGGGTATCCTTATGCTAGAGATTGGGGGTTGGCTCAGAATCGCAACCTTGGACCTCAAGAAGAGCAACTTTTCCCATGTCAGTGATCCAGAGGCACTCCGCACGTTGTATCTAAAGGTAGCATCATCCAAGCTATCTCATGCAGCTGGTGCACGTTACGCTGAAGCGGTAAAGATATGTCTGGAGAAGAGGCAGTGGAAGGACCTCGAAGATTGGGAATCACAGAAACTAGTTCGAGAAAAGGTTCTGAGGCCGCTGCAGGAATGTGCCGAAGCTCTTGGCTAAATATGAAGACGATTGCAAGTTTGCACCTCTGGTATCAAATTTGGCACTGCCACCAACTCACACCAGTCTTGCTTTGTTTGGAGTTGGGTCCTGGATTACCGCTAGATTATATCAAGATTCAGCCAAGAAAGCACCGAGAAGTGTCGCGTATCTGTTCAAAACATGAGACATCAGCAGTGGCTTGCTATGAGTAGTCTTTCAATCAACATACGTGATCAGAGTGACAAGGAAATTATATTTCGTCATGTCCACTGCAGCTAGAAGCATGGCCGATGTCCCAAACGTGAAAAGAGCAAAGATAATCGACCTTGGCACATTTCCAGGTGATACATAAAGAATCAATGTCGGAAGTACCAGCCATATAGGGACAAAAAGCGCCACAAAGGTCTTGGTGGCGCGATCGAGGAGAAATGGAGGAAACAGAAATATGTTGGGGTCTCGGGTCTTTGACTGCGAAATGGCTCAGTTTCGATTCAGGAGTTGAGCGTCATGATGGCTGTGCTTACTGCACTAGTGGAGAACTATCAAAACCATCAGTGCCGCTGTGCGTTTGTTGTCTTGTAGCAAGTACTTGCCCGTCTTCCGATACTAGGAAAGGTCCTCAGCATCAGCTCGAGAGTCGACTCCAAGGCTGACCTATCGCTCTTGTCAGGGACTCCCAGGGCTATGTAGTCAGTATCAGTCGACATGTTCAAGAAACAAGTACTCTCAGACCGAACCAGGGGCTTGTTTCCGATAACCCAATTTTCGACGTTCTGCAGTTGACTCGGCTGCGCTTCTGGTAGCCGCAGCATGTTATTGTAGTCCTGGACAGCCTTATCTGGAGACACTTTAATATTATTACGCGGCTGAGGGCTCCCTTTACCAACCATAGACCTCAAGGGTTGTCCTAATTTTCTGGAGTAGGTCGCGCCGAGTATCGTTCCCATCCTGGCGACGGCTGCTGAGTCCGAGCTGCACCCGGTCAAAGTCGTCGCACGTTTTGAGCTGATCTTGGAGCTCCGACAGTTGGTCCTGCAGGTCTAAAAGGCTCCTCATATGCAGAAAGTCATATCGCTTGAGTATTGAAAAGTTCCTATCTAACGTAAGGAAGCTGGCGAGGCGAGGATAGCCCTGGCGGTGATCTTCTACTGTTGTTTCTAGGTGAGTGCCTCGTCTTATAGAAAAGGTAAAATTTAGATGTAGTATTAAACTTACGCTTCATGTTGATTAAGAATGTGAAATCTCACCTCGGCCCTTGAATCAGTATTTGAACTTTAGTGGCGCGGTGTCTGATAGTAATTATCGTATCTGGGAAAGAGTTGCTTTTTTCTCATAACCTACTATATTGCAATTGTAATTGCTAGTATGTAATTAGAAGAGGCTGTGCATTTTCAGAGGCTGCATTTCTTAAGCCCATAAGCTTTGTGTAACCGCACCGGGAACCATCCCGGTCTTGGCTTGCCACCAGTCGGGCTGCTGCCTAGAGTTGATGCCCAACTTTGCACTTTGATGCAAGCCCTTTTTTATCTTGCGTTGAGAGTCGGAGGTCGTTGAGGTCCGCTTCTATCCATCCTCGGTTCCCGCCTATATATATGATATGCCATTGGCGTGATGCTCATCGGTTAGGCAGAAAGAAAAAGGCACACTAGGCCACCAAATACCTTGAAACACACACAAACTCCCTCTCTGGGCCCTCTTACCTGCAACTATGCCCGAAGAAGCCACTGATGCCGGAGGTACCTCAGCCGCACACGGCACTGCAGGCCTCAGCACAGCCCCTAGCAAGGACGCATGGAGCGAATCAGATGTGAAGACTGCGCAGGATGAAGGCGATGATGATGACCGAAAGGCCCATGTTGCCAAGTACAATCAAAACGTCCCAGTAAGCACCTGCCATCTCCCATTGTCTATCACCAGCGATAAGGTGCTCATATCCAACCAAGTTTCCTTTTGAAACAGGAGAGACCGTCTGGGTTTGGAAGCCAGGCTACAGAGCGCCTCTGGGCGAGTTTCGTATCACAAAAGTGCATCCAGATGACGTGTTCGAGCTTACTTCATGCACAACCAATACCCCTCATACAGAGTTGGTGGAAGGGAAGTATCTGCGACGCGACCCTTAGTGAATGCAGAGGTCGTATGGCGCGGTACATTGGGCTACACAGACATTGCTCATTGGTCACATCGCATTATTTGGCTGCAGTATTTCACGTGAGACACTTAATTATCTCAATCAAGCATCTTTTTACTCAGTTTTGCTCACCCTCCTCATCACCCAAGTGCCCTGTCGCCTGTGCCTTTTCACCATGGCTCTATCTTTCCGTACTTCTCCCACCTCGATAACACAGAGCCAGGAGGAAATAAATGACCAATTATGCATCTCCACCACTGCACTTGACTTCGTCTCTGCCCTGGCATCCAGCCGATTGGAGATCTTTACTTCTAGCCAGTTGCGCCTCGACGACGTTACTGTAAGGGTAGCTGGGCGCGGTGGCTATGCTAACATTGAGATTGGCATGATCACGCAGCCTCCCAAACACCTCGTCGCGGTAAAGCGCAGCCTGATACAGTCTGAGCTTGAACCTGGTACATCTAAAGATTCCAAGAGGGTGTTGGGTAAGGGATTTGAACACCTTGTCCGTGAACTGCGTATCCTTGGTCATGATGAGGTCAGGAGGCATGAGAATATCGTGAGGCTGAAAGGCATCTGTCTGGACGACTTCAATGGTTTCCCATCGCTAGCTCTCGCTATAGAGTATACTCCCTTTGGTACCTTGCGCTCATTTCTGGTCGACGATGCGCAAAATCTCCCCATTGCTGAGCGCATCAACTTTGTGATACAAGGGGGTCGTGGCTTGGAAGCGCTTCATCAACTAAGTGTCTGTCACGCAGACGTCAAGATCGACAATGCCCTTGTATTTAAGTCGCCGGTTGCAGATGATGGTGCAGCCTCCTGGGTAGTCAAGATCTCCGACTTTGGGCAATCCATCATCCCGTCTCGCGATCAACCTGAGGGAAGAGTTCCTTGTCGACCCGGGACCCGTCTTCTTGAAGCTCCCGAGATCAGGCGCGGCGAAGTGTTCTTGGATCCTAGCTACGATATCAAAGCGGCTTTACGGACCGACGTCTTTTCGTTTGGCCTATTCGCTTGGGAGGTGTTGAAGCATGGTCACAGATACTGGGATCCTGCATGGGCAGTTCCAGGTGCGCTACAGGTGGACATCGATACTATGGAGCACTTTATCAACACCCTGCCTGAAAATAGGCTACTCTGGTACGGAACCGAGTTTATCAGGAACCTCAATGAGCCAGAGGGCGTTGAGCCTCTGATGCGGCTGTTCGACGGTACATTGAGGGACTCTCCGAAAGAAAGGAGGCCTCTGAGCGAGCTGATAGAAGAGCTCGCCTTATCTATTCAACAATGCGTGGCTATTTGCGTATCCAAAACCAACGAGTTGCCGTCAGCAGTTCCGCGAGACGATGGGGCCGACGGTACCAATAGCGATTTCTCAGTCAACTTATCGGATATTTATGCAGTACTGGATACCCTGGGCTTGGAGTTTGATCACAGGTCTTCTATAGCTTCATGGGGAATGCATAGCTCCTTTTATGATGTAGGCAGCACTTCTACTTCCTCTCACTTCTTCGCAAAACGTCTGAAAAAGAACACGAGCTGATCCACAGCGACTAGATAATCCTCCAAGGAGCTTTCGTCGGTACGCACAACGTTGTGTCTGACCTACCCTTGAGACTTCAACAAGCCGTTCTTTCCGAACTCAAGACGATGGCTTTGTCCCATAGCAGTCAGAGTCATTCTTCTGGCCACTCGGCCATGATTGTCTCCGAGTGCTACACTGTTGGCCTTGGGGGATCGCATGACATGGCACAAGTCGTGCAGTGGCTGGGAACTGCTGCTTCCAAAGGGTATCACAAGGCAGGACTGTTATACCACCGAGTGTGTTATGCTCTGGGCGTGTCGCCAAAGGATATTGTCGGTACTGAGCATGGAAAGGCAATAGAAACAGCGGTTGGACATATATCTTCGGAGGACTACCTGCCAGAGAGAATACGCTTCCTGAGTCGACAAGTCATGGAAGCGGCGCGAGAGGGCATACAGTGGACTCCGTGTCGGTGTCCTGCTCATAAACACGAACAGGTGATGACGGTCGGACCAGACGAGATTTTGCTGTCAGTATTCAACGAGGCTGAAGTCGATAAACTGCTCCCACTTCACGTAGCTTCTTGGCTTGGGGAGGAAACCCTCATGCTGCATCTGCTGGAAACTACACCCCCGGAGTCTCAATCGGCACTGGGGTTCAATGCTGCGCACTTTGCATGCTTTGGAGGCCATCTCTCGATCCTCGAGCTCTTGATCAAGCACAACGTCCCGCTAGTTAGAGCCGCTTTTCGGGACATCACGCCTTTGCACTTGCTTATATTCTTCCAGCCTGAAGATGTCGCCGCGGCCATGCGACTTCTTCTCGATAATGGGTGCGAGTTTGAAGCGGTTTCATCCAAGGTCAACTGGGAAGCACACGACCTATTGATGAAGGGCACGCCCATGGAATGGGCGCTTCAGACCCGCAACAGGTGCCTTGTCCGACTCCTCCTCCCACTGTACGCCCAGTCACCAGATATTGTATGGTTGGCAGTCGTTATTGAGTACTTTTACTGGGAGCTCCTGGAAGAAATTCTGCCATATCTGCAACAAATAACTAATCTTTCGTCGCAACTACTCGCAGTGTTACATCCCTCGGACAGGCCTTATCTTCACTGGATTGCGCATGGACGCGACTATCCCCAAGCCATTCGAAAAACTGTCCAGCTATGTGACGACAACGGCTTTATAGGGTACAACGAGGAGGGCATGTCCCACCTCGCTATCTTATTGTGTAACCTGAGAACGTCAACCGACATTCTCATGTTCAACTCTGCTTTAGAGGTTTCCTCGCCAGAGTATGTACGACACAGAGAGCCCGGGCCATACAGCTACCCGTTGATAGTCACTGCTTTCGAGCAGACTGCTCACAGACAGGGATTTCGGGACACTTTGACCAAGCTGGTGGATTTCTACTCTCTGGAAGAGCTTGAAGACGGCATCTTCAACTTTAGCGGGAGCCTTCTGGGAGAGGCTGTCACTCATGACAATGTGATGGGGGCTCGTATCCTCCTTGAGCGAGGAGTCGATGTGAACAAGTCCTACACTATCTGCAGCGTCGTAATCACCAACCCGATGCAAACATGTCTCTCACAGAGAGCCTCACCAGAGATGCTGTCGCTTCTTGTCGAATACGGCGCCGACCTTCTGGCCAAGAGCCCTATTCTGGGCCTAACGCCGCTTCAGACGCTCATCGTCGGGCGGACGCAGGTGAAAGATATTCTCGACATTTTATCCAAGCACGAACAGCCAGACCAGGTATACATCGAGGCTTTGCATCGGAGTTTCGGTACATTGTTGTTGGCTTATCTTAAACATAACACGAGCGTCGCCCCAGGCAAGCAACAGAGCAAGAGGCCCCGGCTTCGCAGAGACCTCGAGGAGCAGTTCCGCCAGCTACTCATGCACCCCAAGTTCGCACCCTTTGTGGATTGTCCCCAACACGAAGGCGGCCCAACGATGCTCCAGCAAGCAGCGTACCTTGCCAATATATACACCGTAAAGCTACTACTAGACGCAGGGGCCGACGCAACTCGGCCCTTCCAACATGAAAACAGTTCTTACGTTCCCCTACAGCTGTTATGTATGACGGGACGGGGGTTGTATGCCGCAAGGGAAGCAGGAATGGCTCATCAACCAGGAATAGAGTATTTTACCATGTCCCAGGTGATGGGGGTTGCAACGGAGCTACTACAGTGGCATTTGGCTCACGACGACGTCCTCTTTGAGGGCATCGTAGAACTCCATATTGCATGCCGATCGATGGACGGAGAGACCATCGCAAAATATATCAAGCGCGGCCAGAGTATGAAGTCCAAGGGCCGTTGGCCTGGGATAGAGCACTTGGTGACCCCGGGAGAGCTGGCACTTCTTCCTCTTGACGATAACGAGGGTCCGCTTACTGCTCTGATCCCAAGATTTGAGGATGAACTGCTTAATCAAGATGTAATGGACCTGCTGGCGGGCCATGAGCAGTACCTGTCAGATGATGACGCGTCTGTGCGTACGGAGGATTTGGAGTATTGAGTTTATTGGCTGATTCTTGACTTGAGAATCTAATATTTTGAGGTGACTCCTTGGGCTGACATACCCCGCAAGCCACAATGACACCCAATGTCGTACAGACCATGGCAATGGCCAATAGTTAGAGAAGCAAATTAGCAAGGCAAGAACTGTTATCGAGAAATGCAGTACTGATCTAGAGGTTCTAAAACGGGATTGCTTGCTTATTGGGTTCTCCACTAATCCAAGCAGGATTGATATACCCTTAGCCATTAGATAGAATCTCTCAGAGGATGAGTCCGTATGAAAATAATTCACATCGAACCAGCTCATGAGAAGAAATATGGCAATTTAGATCTGACTTCGGGTGCGTTATATAAAAACATTCCAGGCAATACTAATCCTTGTTGTGAGTAACTTATATTTGAAACATTCTGGGTAGCTAATCTTTTACGTAGTGTGATTAAATGACTAGTGTAGTACGAAAGAAGGAAGATTGTAGTCATGTATTCTTACTTGGTGCATTTCACTAACATTCACCATCAAGTTCAAATGGACTCTCAAGAGTGTTTGGGTTTCAATATTATACATGGGCTTGACTTCTGCAAGCGAATTCACTATTATCTACATATAAAGAAGCCTGACCTTTCAGAGATCAATTCTCATCCACCAGCACATCGAGTTTCTGATAAGAGTATCTCAGATAACTTAGAACTGGCGAGCATGGCGGCGAGCCTTCTTGGAGCCACCGTTCTTGGAGCGGAGCCAGTCAATGAAGGTGTCGAGAGTGAAAGTCTTGGGGAGAGCACCATCCTCAGTATCCTCATCCTCAGCAACAGGAGCCTCAGTAGAAGGAACCTCGGCGGCCTGAGTAGCAGCGGCAGCGACGGATGTGACGAGGCTGATGGGAGCGATAGGAGTGGGAGCAACGGGGGTAGGGGCAGAAGGAGCAGGAGTCGAGATGGTTCCGTTGGAGGGAGTGTCGGGGACAACGGGCTTGGTACCAGAAGCAGAACCGTACAGAGCAGGTCCAGGGATCTCGTAATTGGTAGCGCCCTTGTAAGGGTCGAAGAGAATACCGGGCTCAGAGTCGGTGTAGAGCTCAGTTGTCAAGGTGCCCTCAGGGTTATCAGTTCCAGAACCAGTGATGTCAATGTTGAAGCACTGAGGATAGTTCTGAGCACCATCCTTAGAACCAGCACCGTGAAGAGCGATGATCTCGTGACGGAAGACGTAGCTACCAGCGGCAAGAGTTTCAGGGACAGTGGTAGTCCAGGTGTTGTTGTTCTTGATGAGATCGGCAGCAGCCCAGGTTCCATCAAGACCAGCAGCATCGATCTTGACCCACTTGAGAGTAGCAGGGTCAGCAGAAGTGCACTTTCCAGCGCACTTGGCAACGTAGGTCAGAACTGGACCAATGTGAGATTCGGGCCAGGCAGACCACTGGAACTCAACGGTGCCACCGGCCTTGACGGAGAGAGAGCTGGTACCGGGAGCGGCCTTTTTGTGGCAGGCAATGTCGGAGGTGCCATAGTCGGAGGGGGGAACGAAGCCGTTATCGAGGTTCTCAGCGGACCAAGCAGCGATGGAGGGGATCTCATCGCCCTGTTGGGCTTTGTAGTAGGAGCTGAGGTCGTAGCCGGCTTGGTAGGTTCCGTCGACTTTGATGCCAGTGACAGTGCCGTGGGCGAGAGCAACGGAGGCGAAAGCGCCAGCGAGAGTAGCAGCAACCTTGAAAGACATGTTGATTTCTTTGAAAAGAGAGGATTGGTGAAGGTGTTGAAAAATGCCAGGTAATAGTTGGAAAAAGAGCGTAATAGACCAGCTTCACACAGTGAAGAGAAAGAATGGAATGGAATGTAGAAAAAGAGTGAATGCACTGCACTTGAGAGAAACTAAGCTGAAGAAACAAAGACTAGACGACAAGATATCCACGTTTATATATGTTTCTTCACCATAATTCATCGGATTTAGTGATCAGCAACATCGCCAAGAAGCATCTCAATTCACAGTGGTGGAAAAGCACGTCGTCTCAGCTTCGTGGAGCCGCACGCCTTTTTCGGAAAAGGCCCCGGCTCCAAGCGCGCGGCAATAGGCCCAAGCTCCAGGGACTGTTACAGCTTCAGTTGAAAAATTCAGGGTTGATTGTTTTATGATTTCGTCCGGACTTGTGGATGGCGTAAGATGCACGTGGAGGGCCTGGGACTGCAATTTAATAAAATTTCCGCCTATCGAACTAATTGTTTAAGCTTATTTCTGGGTCTCGACTTGTTGCTGCTGACTGGAGGGTTTTCTCATTGGGCTAGGCAGGGAGAATCCCGTCCTGTGTAGTTTCGTGTGTCGGAATATGGGAGTTCTTGATGAGCAGTCTGTTGAGTCGCTTCATGTTCTGAGCGGGTGTCTCTTTATGAAGTTTTGAGCCCTTGATGCTAAACTACAAAGACATTGGTAATATCGCATTAAACTCACGAGGCGGACATGGTAAATTATTTAAATGATCTCTTTTTGAAAAGAGATATGTTATTATCCTCATTAATCACAATACCATTATGAGGAATAATAGTTGTAGCGCCTTTTAGCGCAGTATTAATGCGATTTGGGGTCTGAACTTTTCCGAGCTTGTGCAGCCATTTATCGTTCAAGATCTTCGTTTCATTGCCAAGACTGTTATCAATCGGATCGCCCTAATTCTTTACGCGGGTTGCGACCTTGTACGCGGTTAACCCGCCCCTGGACCCTGTACCTAGCCGCTCACCTGGAACACTACCTAGCTTGGCCTTGCAAGGAGATCCCTGCTTTAGTTTGTCACTGGCGACATTCTATTTACCTGCAACGTTGATCCTCGTCCTGACATCCCTTTAGATATGATAACGCAGAATCAACACCCTGTAAAGTAAATCAGAACAGGCGATCTGACAGTGATTAAGCGTTGTTTCAGTATCTGATTATTGATAAGGAGAACTAATAGTTGTAGTTTACAGCTGTAGTTTAACTATAGACCTTCAGATAAAACAGACATCTACGTCGCGCAAGACATATAACTGTTTTCCGTTTATGCATTGCTCAGCGACATGCACTTAACAACAGCCAAATACCTCTCCGCGGTAACCGTCGTAGGTAAAAGTTTTTGTTCCTGACTAAGCGGCTACGGGAAATAAAATTTCATGTCCTGCCCGGAGACCCCTGCACCGGAAGTTCGGATGACAGATTCAACAACCTCACTCCGAGATATGAGCAGATCTACCAACAGTTATCGTACAATAATATATGAAGAATGAATATTGCATAAGTCTTTGCCCGGATGGTACAGAGCTCTATTTGAAGCTGTATGTTTGCTGGTTGAATACTGCAGAACTGCCTGGCATTTGAGTCATTCCCCGAATGGCGTACCCACACGACCCAGTAGCTGTCTTGATGCGCCTGACGGCCTGATCTTCCATTTAAGCTTGTGGTATTATGTCAGAGACTTTAAATAGAGTTTAACCCATTTTTCAAGGTATGGCGCTTAAGGTATCAAAAGAACCTCCCAGGTACACTGGATGTCGTACGTTGAATATGTGAGGCTTGAATCGCTGGCTACTAAGCAAGGAAGAAATAGCTACCAATAGAATGTTCTAGCGGCCACGTCAGTACCATAATTAGTGGTCCTGGCGGTTCACAACGCTATTAGATAAGCGGCAGATTTAACCATAACATTTTGCCAGAGAGCATTATACCTTAAACTCCATGTAACATCGCCGTCAGTTCGCATACCATACATCTTAAGACCAACGCTGTAGTTTTTTATCTTTGAAGTCTTTACGGTTAATTCAGTAACATAGTAAGTATTCTGTATGACATCTCAAGGCCTCTTTTTCTACGGGAAGAGTCGGCCGGAAAAGTTTTCCTTCCGCCGGGAAGCCCGGAGCCCATGTTTCCATGTTTTATGACGTTATTTGCATATAACCTTGACGCCCAGCTGGCAAAGAATGGACTCCCGCGGACACCGGGTGGGTATTGTCATGATCGGTCGATATATATATACCAAAATGTCTCCCATTGCTTCCCTTACGCCCCTTTCGCAAGCAACATTCTCGATAGCGAGTAATACATCGTTTATTACGGCTTACACTTCCTAGCTTCTAGCCGAACTGGACCGAAACGAACCCGGGGCTACATTTTCGAGATGCCCAACACTACGGAAGCGTCGGGACCGCTCACCCAAGAGCAGTTGGATACACTGAGGTCAGGATGTCAGAGCTTGATAGAAGGAATGGATCCCTCCTATGGCTACGTCCCGACCTTGGGAGCTGGAATTGCATTCTGTGTTCTCTTTGGTCTGAGTCTTTTCGGCCACTCTATCCAATTCATTAGAAAACGACAATGGACATCATTTGCTTTTGCAGTCGGAGCCCTTAGTATGTCAAACTCCCCCTCCATGATCTCATACGCAATCAAGAAGAGGATTGACGTTGCTGATACCTACCAATTAGCTGAAGTCATTGGTTGGGCTGGTCGCACGTGGTCAAGCGAATGTCCCTACAACAACAACGCGTTCTTGATGCAGATTACAACTCTCATCATCGCTCCAACCTTCATCACGGCAGGACTCTACGTTATACTCGGCGCTTTCATCACCCGTCTCGGTCGTGAATCATCATTGCTTGGACCCAGGATGTACGCAATCGTCTTTTTGACATGCGATATTATCGCCCTCGTCATACAAGCTGTTGGGGGAGCCATGGCCTCCACTGAGGCAGACAAGATCGACGGTGATACAAAGCCGGGAACAAACATTATGGTAAGCTCCATAGTTCTTTTTGTTGCGTGGAAAAGGAAGCGACGGTAACTAATTAGAACAATGTAATAGGTCGCTGGTATTGTCTTCCAGATGGCAGCCATGGTCGTTTTCGCTGTCTTGGTTATTGACTTTCTGAGGAGAGTCTTTGTCAAGAAGTCTTACTTGCAGACGAAGAAGCAGAACCTTTCTGAAGGCAGTACTTTACCCAGGGCTTATACTTGGCTTCTAGCTGCAGTCTTTGTGTCCTTGGCCATGATATTCATCCGAAGCATCTACCGAACTGTTGAGCTTCTGCAAGGTTGGACTGGTTACCTGATTACCCATGAAGGATACTTTATCGGTTTAGATGGTGCCATTATGGTTGTAGCTATAGCGGTTTTTAATTTCCTTGATCCGGTCTATCTGCTATGGGGCCAAGATAATAAAATGGCGTCATCTCTCGAACAGAATGAGTTAAGGGGAATGGGAGATGTTAGCATGGAGCGCTGGGATGAGGCTACTGTAGTAACTAACTAGAGGGGGTTAAACCTTATGGATGCATGGAGGAAAACAGAAATACGTTGAAAGTTTATTAAGTGTAGCAATTAACAAGCCTAGGTGTTATTTAATTTTATTTTATTTTATTTATCTTACTGCTTTGTCTTAGCAACCCGTAGTAAATTGCCTACGCAATGCGCTGTTATTCGGAAATCTCAATTACAACCAGCCCCTTCTATCAGCATATTGAGTAGTAGGCTAATGGCGGTACGACCCGTTAGCTGTCGATCCTCAGGCCTGATTTCCAGGAACAATGCGATCATTGGACTAGAAAAACCCTCGTCACCCGGGGCCCAAGCCAATCTCGTTTCATCGAATTTGCTGCGCGCAAACAGGGATCTCCTCAGCTCGCTTTGTGAGTATACAGTGTGGACAGCAGCCAGGGCGAGGTTGCTCTTCTTGCATCGGCCAGCTCAACGAGGAATTCCGTTTGTCGTGTTGGCCAACATTCTGTGTAAGATCATTTTTCTCCTTTTCGTCTACAATCGCAAAGGAAGGCTAAGTCTTGTTCTCATCACATCCGCACCATTCCCGTTGATATTCGTATCTTGACGGTCCTCGCAGATTTCTGCTCCGGAAAATGAGACTAGGCCAGAGGGTCACAAAACACTTAAATCTCACTTGATGTCGGCCATACAAGCAGGTAACATTGTAGAGGTTGAACAATTGTTGGATCAAAACAGCTTTTTAGCGAATGCGACCACCTGCTATGAGGTCGAATACAACCAGAAATCTAAAGAATGCCAGGTCCTTCCAGTGACCATTGCAGCAAAGTTCGGTCAAGTTACTATCCTCGAGATGCTGTTATCCAACTTCAATGCCGACATCGATGCCCCCATCTATAGCACTGGAATTTCATCACTCCATATCGCGGCTGAGTATGGCTGGCTGGTCGCTGTCAGGCTCCTCTTATCTCACGGAGCGGACGTCAATCGGGTCAACGTATGAGGATGGGCTGCTTTGCATTACGCATCCAGACATTGCCACACAGATGTTGTTAGCTCTCTCTTGGAGAACGGGGCAAGTTTTCAGCTGCCCTGTTTGAGAAGCCAGGACACGAAGATGCTCTCAGGCACTTACTGGAACAACGGTGCGTGCGAGAGCTTGATCCTCAGATGACTACTCTCGAATTCGCAGCGCGCTGCTCCCAAGCCACGGTAGTATGGTGCTTGCTATCCAACGGGGCGTACTCTTCGATGGATATGTCAGCCCTTGGAGATATCTCGCCATCTATACCAGACACCGTCGATGGCAAGATCAAAAATCCCCTTCGAGACAATCCGCCTACTCTTAAGGTTCATCGCAAATCCAAAGGACGATAGACCACCGAAATTGCCGCAATGTCGAAAAAAGTCAGGAAAGACGTTGAATTTATTTGGCCTTCTCATCGATACCTGTTCCTTTGGGACGTACATAGAGAAGGAGACCATCAAGAAGATCATATAAGATGAAGGGCCAACGGGCTTGATGTGCAAAGAAGGCATCATCCACAAAGGCGGCTTCGTGACTTCAATGATTCACTCTCAGGATATCAAGAGTACCTACCACCAAGCGATTCGAGCCAGACGACCCGCGATTTGCTATTTCGCTGGATCCATTTACCTGTTGCTGAGGTAGGACGCAACTTATCCCTGCCAATGATGCATCTAATGAGAGTGAGCTATTCACACCTCACTGTCATATACATCGTCATTCACATCGTCAAGTATAGGACCTTGATCACATGACACGGGTGTTTCAGAAATGGACCACGAGCTGATGATGCACTGAGTGATCTGCTGGGGGAGGAGGGAACTACATGAAACCACGGTGCGCTGTATGTACTGGTACAATCGCTCTGTTATATTGGAGCCGCAAGTCTCTAGATCAACATTATTAACTACACACAGATCAAGTATCCTAATCAGCCAGCCACTGAGAAATTCGGTCGGAGGACAGAGACCAAAGCAAAACATACCGCACTTGGCTTTATACGTATGCTATACATCAAACTCATGAAACTATATCTGTATTTGTAGACTGACATTGCCTTGGCAAAGATGTCATACCTAGGAGGGCAGCAGCGGCAGTCACAAAGATTCTGCTAACATCCAACGAAAGAGAATTGACGAATCCATTCAAAGTCGCAGACTGAGATGTATCAATCACAGGCGCATAATCTTAGATCAGTACTACTATTCGGTGCTCACCAACATAGATACAAGAGACCGAGATTAGGTTCTGTCCAAGTTCATCGACCCTGACGATGAGGAGACCTCGGGGACTAATAACAGGTTCCATGATCTAGCAACTGGTGGGCAAGACCGTCGAATATTGATGTCAGACCAACCAACTGATTCTGGGTCTTTAATGAGAGTAGGTCTAGCAACTGCGCACACTGTTCCTAGCAACTATGCTGTCCCCAGAGACTCTCATTACAACCAGAACAGATAAGGAGCCAGGTGCTCTATTGCTGGAAACGATAAAGAGAAACCTGACAGGTTGTGAAACACGGAGCCGATACGGTGGTGCTATAAAGAAGAAACACAAGCGGACAAGGAATAGGTTAAGTGACTATAGTTTAAAATACTGTCCTTTCATCATGCTCATGAGATCACTCACGCCATCTGTACTCAAAAGGCTCAGAAAAATCACACTCATACAGTAAACACATTATTGGCTTCAGGCCTGTAAATAAATTAATCTAAGAAATTATCTAATAGAATGTAATAAATAGGGTGCAGGGAATAGGTGCATGTACAATGCAACGTATATATCTCCAAACCGTCATATACTCGTCGCTCCGTGTGAGCAGTCAAATTATTTACAGGAAGAAGGCGACAAAGCCAACCGCAAAGATAGCAGCTCCGACGCTACCTCCGACACGTCCAGCACCGGCAGTGACCTGGGTGGGAGTGGTAGCAGGAGGAGCAGGGTAGGTCTCAGCAGGAGTGCTAGGAGCAGGGACAACAGGGGCAGTCTCAACAGGCTTGCTAGGAGCAGGAGGCTGAGGGTAGCTAGGGTGAGACTCGGCGGGAGGCTGAGCGGGTTGAGTCTCCTTGGGAGGAGTGACACCAGGCTGAGTCTCCTTGGGGGGCTGAGGAGCGGGAGGCTGAGGGTAGCTAGGGTGAGACTCCGCGGGAGGCTGAGCGGGCTGAGTCTCCTTAGGGGGAGCAGGGTAGGTCTCCTTGGGAGGTTGAGGAGCAGGAGGCTGAGCGGGTTGAGTCTCCTTGGGAGGAGTGACACCGGGCTGTGTCTCCTTGGGAGGCTGAGGAGAAGGAGGCTGAGGGTAGCTGGGGTGAGACTCCTTAGGAGGCTGAGGCTTGGGAGGAGTCCAGGTTCCGTTACCAGGGTGAACAGGAGGAATAACAATGGGCTGGGTCTCCTTGGGAGGAACAGGGACAACGTGAGTCTCAGTCACAGGGCAGATGGTGGTGGAGACAGCGTAGGTCTCGGTGGTGACATGAGGCCTCTCAGGGCAGTTGGTAACCTCAGGGGGGCACTTAGTAACAGTGCGGACCTTGGTGGTGTAGACAGTTGAGG
Organism: Fusarium miscanthi; assembly: GCA_014898875.1. Classification (NCBI taxonomy): domain Eukaryota; kingdom Fungi; phylum Ascomycota; class Sordariomycetes; order Hypocreales; family Nectriaceae; genus Fusarium; species Fusarium miscanthi. Next base: position 85,868 of record JAAVUA010000186.1, read on the forward strand.
TGGTCAGCTTGGTGCTTGTCTCGTGAGCAGGAGGAGGAACAACGACGGGCTTAGTCTCCTTGGGAGGAACAGGGTGAGTCTCAGTCACGGGACAGACAGTTGTAGAGACGGCGATGGTCTCAGTGGTGACATGAGGCGTCTCAGGGCAGTTGGTAACCTCAGGAGGGCACTTGGTGACGGTGTGCACCTTGGTGGTGTAGATGGTGGAAGTGGTCAACTTGGTGGTCTCCTCATGGGGAGGGTAGACAGAAGAAGGATGCTCCTCGGTCACAGGGCAGACGGTGGTCGAGATGGGGATGGTCACGGTGGTGACGTGAGGACCAACAGGGCAGTTGGTAACCTCAGGGGGACACTTCGTGACAGTGTGGACCTGAGTGGTGTAGATGGTTGAGGTGGTCCACTTAGAGGTCTCGGGGTAGCCAGGCTTGGTGTACGAAGGCTTGGTGTAGATTGGCTTGGTGTAGGAAGGCTTCGCGTAAGTGGGAGGCAGGTAACCAGTCTCAGTTGAGGTTTCCTTGGTCTCAGTTGAGGTGCCCTTAGCTGGGAGAGTGTCGGTAGGAGGCAGAGAAGTAGTCTCGGTCGAGCTCTCACCAGAAGGAACAGTGTCGGTAGGAGGGAGATAAGGAGTCTCAGTTGAGGTGCCCTCAGCAGGAAGAGTGTCGGTAGGAGGCTGAGAAGGAGTCTCGGTCGAGCTCTCACCAGAAGGAACAGTCTCAGTGGGAGGGAGATAAGGAGTCTCGGTTGAGCTGTGCTCCTCGGGCTGGGTCTCAGAAGGAGGAGGGTAGACATCAGTGGTCTCCTCGGGAGGGTGATAGACACTAGTAGTCTCCTCGGGGGGAGGATAAACACCAGTGGTCTTTCCGGGGGGGTAATAGACACTAGTAGTCTCCTCAGGAGGAGGATAGACACCAGTAGTCTCCTCGGGGGGAGTCACGGGCTTGGTCTCCTCAGGAGGGGGGTACTCCCCAGTGGGCTGAGTCTCCGCAGGAGGAGTCACAGGCTTGGTCTCCTCAGGAGGAGGGTACTCGTTGGCGGACGTGGAAGGCTTCTCGACGGCGGGAGGAGGGTAGGCACCGTTTCCAGGGGGGGTATACTCGGTATCAGGGACAGCGGGATACTCCTGTCCGGGAACGGGGTAATGTCTCTCGACAACGGCAGCATTGGCCAGGCCGACGGCGGCACCGAAAATAACGAGACCTCGCATCTTGATGGATTTGTTTAACGAATGCTATAAACGAGTGAAGCGGTTGGTTAAACGAAAGGTGGGTGAAGAGAACCGGAAACAAATTCTGGGGGAAACACCCAAGACTCTTATACTCGATGCATGGTCTCTCCCCCTCCCCCCTTCACAAAACACCCCAGGATCTTATCATCTGTACATGCTTGGCTCCCTCGTGTCCTATCGGCCCAACTGCGCATGCAATGCAAGGAAATACGGGCTATTCTCCATAGTTCATCCCGGTAAACGTGATGTAATAACGGCAGGAAAAGGTTGGGTAAACTTGTACGGTGGACCCCTTCTGCGGGCGGCTCACAAGGATCCATAATAATTTCATCCATGCTCAAGATCACGATGTTGGACTGCGACCGTATGAACAAAGTTCGGATGTGACGGAGCTCGTCGTGTTCGTCTATTACGGTTGGTGCACGGTGCAAGAAAAAAAAACCGTTGTTGAGACGCTGGACTGTCCGATAGGCTACCAGAGCGTTTGGCCGGTTTTTTTTTAGATAGAGTTAATCAAAACACGCCGCTTGGTTACTACCTTTCAGGCACAGCTAGCACAGGAACCGTATTTACCCAAAATTTTCTGAAATCGCTGGAGTCAGCCTGCGGGGTAACGTTGACCACGCCTGCGTTAGCTCTGACTCGGCCGTTTATGATCTGACGCGGGCTGTAGTGCTGTCTCAGTGGTCTCAGTGGTCTCAGTGGTCTCAGTGGTCTCAGTGGTCTCAGTGGTCTGCCGTGCCGGTGCTCCCTTGACTCCTTACCTATCAATTAACTCTGGAGGGGGGAAGGGACTCTTTGCGATCTGCAGCCCCTGCCATGTTGCCTGGCCAAGTGTCGTCCGTCTTCTGGTTGATTCGTGGGGCTCTCGTATACAAGGAGAGTGCTGCCCTTGGCGTGCTTGACGCGCCCCTACATACACGAGAAAAAGGTTCCCTGTAGATCGCTGCTCATCTCCCCACTTGCACTGAAAATCTCGCACTGAATCTCGAGGTTGGCCAGCGGAACACGTTGGGTTCTGAAGGGGTTGTTGCGCGAGATACAGTGGAGATGATGCTGTCTTGGAGCATGTCAGCCAAACGATGTCTTTTGTTGATGTTGATGCTGCTGTTGGTCTTGGGTAGTATCAGGCAAATCCACTCTGGATGATCAAGGTAGCATTTTGAGGCGAGTTCCGTCTAATCCTGGTTTGGTAATCATAGTCGGTTAATGACAAGTAATGACAAGACTATGCCGAGAGAATGGCTGGAAAGTTACGATTGCTATCCTTGCTTGACTACACAGTAACGTTGGCTCTTGGGAACTCCTTTCCATCGAGGGAGCATTTCGACGCCCTTCTCACCGTCCAATACGGTATTTTCTTATTACCGACAATGCCCATTGGAGTCTGTGCATCCCTGTTCCTGCATTCACGTACTGTGTCACTCGGCTGGCGCCTGCATACAATTACAAGCAGGGTGAGTTGTTCACTCGTGAATGTGAAGAATAATCTCTCCGTACATAGACGCCGGCAATCATTGGCGTAGAACCTTCAAGTGAGATTACTCAAGTTTGGCCTGGCGCAGATGCAACCATTCGGCAGATTAATCCTGTCTGCTTCTAGCGGGCGGCATTTCGAGATAACGCCATCGCCGAATTGAATTTCACAGCAGAAATCTTGAGCTTCAGGGTAGTAATTGTCAACATCGTACCATGGGCCAAGGGCCTTGTTCCTTGTCAAGGTTCGGGGTTTGTTGCCGAAGACAAAAAATCCTTTGGCAGTTGCTTGGCTCCACGCGACAAGCGGAGCCGAAACCGTTTTGCCCGTCAGGAATGGAATGCGGGAATCGAAGACAATCGATCGGGGAATATCATCAGTTTCTAGTAGCAGTAGAAAATCAAGGATAAAAATGGGCCGTTTTGCTAACGGTCAAAGCGGCTCAGATCCAAGATATCGAGAGTCCGTCGGTTCCAAGATCTTGGATACTCGGCGTTGAGGCCTTTTTCACTCTAATCGTTGACGTCAAGTCGCTTTATTTTTTATGCAACCATTTCATAAATACGAAGTCTTGAGTCTAAGGCTAAATGAGGGCTGCAGACTGTCTGCAGTGAAGATCTCTGGTATGATCCAGTATATCGGCAATACGGGATACTGAAAAGGGGATACGGATACACAAATTGAATTGAATTGAATTTCTTCGTCAGATACCGGGTCTTTTTGCCGTCAGCTGTAGGCCAGGTAAGGCTGTCGAGATCCATTGTCCAAGCTTGAGCTGTCAATGCCAGGCTCGTAACCTTTTTAGATTTTAATCTGGCTATTTTTACACAGGCGAAATTACAGTAAAGCATTAAATGGGATTCGTCCCGCCGTATAGCAAACAACTTTGATCTCAAAAACCGTATTCATAACTCAAAGTGGCCATGTCTCGTGTAGCCCCATGGATGGATGGATGCTGATGTGACATTCCCAATTGAGTGGCCCACGTCTCCACCTCCTTTTTTTCTCTTCTCTCCTTCTTTTGCTCAACACCATCTTCCCCGTATTGCAGAAGTTCCTGCATTTCATCATTTCACAAGAGCCCAAGGAGATTCAAACTGTTCTTGTCGAGCCTCCAGAACCAACGAGAACTGCGATCGGCAGGGGCTGGTTTCATGTGCGTAGTCCACCGTAGGGTGACGAATGAGGCTTGACTCTGCTGAGGTTAGCGCTCGTATTCCTCCGTCCTCACCACGGCCAATGCGGATAAGCGGAATATGAGAAGCCGAGGCCCCATCTGACAACTCGGCCGAACCATAAATATGGCTACACGAGCCAGCTTTTGGGTCTTGGAATTACTTGGTTTGTTTGCTCATCGCTTGAGACTATGACGTGAGACATTATGTGTGATGTTTGAGTTGACTGATGGTGAATGATGTAATTTGATACTATTCCGTGAGTGATGAATATGTTTGGATGAGTGACGAGTGAATTACTTTGTTGCCTTCTTCACCAAACTCATCAGTATTTTACCAAACCCTTATTCTAAACTTGACTACAATACGGCGGAGGCATTTTTCATGAGATCCAATGAGTTTGGGATAAGAATGAATGTAATTGAGTCGACAAGGCAGCTACAATTGAGTTCAGTTGCGTAAGCTGTAGCGCATAAAGCTGTGAGAATGAGATGAAACTGTCAGTCAGCGCCTCATAGTATGATATTGGGTGAAGAGTCGTCATAAACGAATAATCCTTTACAAACACTTCAGCAACCGGATTTCTGGTATGTCGTTCTTTTTAGGAATAAGAAGGCATGTCGCTGGCTGTCTCAATGCTGGTCTTGACAGCTTCAATGCGTGTACGAGAGGGACTCATGACATGGAGTTGGTCATGCCTGGCTTGTCGATATGCTAAAGCCAAAGGAAATTTCTCCGTACCACAACTATGTTCTTGGCCCATAACATCTTAGAATCAGAGCATGCAGAAATGCACTGGTTACTAGAATAGTCTAGTATAAGTGAGAAGTATAATTAATTATTCAAATCTTATTTCAAGTGCCGAACTTGTCTAGGGTAGTCTTCAGTAAGTCGATTTATATTTTATTTATTAACTAAAGCCTTAAAATAATAAGATAAATATTAAACTTACTTCTTAAAAAGTAATAAATACAGTATTTGCTATTTCTTTTATAATTATAAGACCGAGACTAAGTCTATTGGAATTATCTGGCAGATATTTAATGTAAATCTTCTCATAATTGCTAGATCTAGAAAAACTCACTTATCCATCTTGCAAGTTATAAACTCACTCGATCCATTTTCTTTCCGATTTGAGCATGCCACAGACCGCCAGCGTTGTTCCGTTACAAGAGTCCAAAAGTTTCTTCATTCTGCGGCTTCTTGAGTGAGAGCAAGTGGCGACCAACCAAGTCAGAAACAAACTGACTACTAGTATTCCAAGGAACAGCTCTGGAAGATATGCAGAGGACAGCGTGTTGACATTTTCAATGGTCACGAGCATACTTGTTAAACGTCAACCAGCCAATTATCGGAGATTGTTTGGCTGGAGGTCTGGAACGATAGAATCTATGCCAAGGTCCCGGTGGCTCTGCGATACGTGCCTGATTCTAACGGGTATTTCAGCCCGATTTGCGTTTCCTGTTTCAGTCTGGACATCTGAACACTCAAACCAACAAGTCTTGTTAACCAATCGCCAAGATCGAAATCGTCGGGACCGACGATTAAGTTATTGAAGTTCCTAGGTCTGCCTCTCTATCGCTATACGACTGGTCATATCGCCCTAGCGATGCTGCCCCCGCGCCGTGGCGTCGACAATAGCTGTTAGTTCCTGGGCGCAAAGCCCCGTGCAGGCAAACAGCTCCCAGGCCATTCCAGAGTCGCACAAGGCCGTTAGCCAAGGCCCTTGTTTGTCCTGACAATAGCCGTGGCTGGGGACAAGCAAGCATCTAGAGGGAATGCGGATAAGATTGTCTATTGTCAGATCGTAGCGGGAGATCCGATTCCATAGGGAGATTGGCTCGATCATTCCCGAATTCCACTTCTGCTTTGACCTGCTTTCCGTGGTGCTGGGAACCAATCATGTATCGATGATCGTCCGCAGCAAACGTCTGTAGGTTGGTTACACTGCGTGTGACAAGGCTTGAGCCTATTGTTTCTTAGCTTCGTGAGGCTGGGTCTTGTCACTAGGAAGCAAACACGACGAGAGCTCGAGACGCTTATAATTCAGGCAAGCTACGCTTATACCGGATCGCAAGGAGATGCAAATCAGTGGCAAGTATGAGGATTTATCTGTCGTGATTGTTCCTGGCCAAATCTAAAATGTGAGGCGTCTTGGAATGCAACCCATTCTCAAACTTCAGCCCTAGCGTAATGCTTCCACCAACTGGCCACTTCAATTCACTAGCATAACGGAAGCCAACCAGGTATTCGGCAAGACCCTACCGGAATCCCCGCAATTCCTCCAGACCCAAGAGATCGGACGGTTGTACCTGTGATACGATCCACAGCGTCAGATGTATGCAGGGTTGGAGAACCTAATGTAGATCTGCAGCCACTGCCGAAGTGCCACAAAGTATCCCGGCGTTTCACAGCATGGTTAAAACGCTGTGCAACCCTCCCCAGTCCTTTGTCCTACCCATTTGACTGTTTTGGTGACTTCGTTTCACCATGACGCTCAGCAGGCGGTCTCTCATATTAGGGACGTTATGCCTGTTGTATGATACAGCGGTGGCTCAGTCTCTTGGTTCTACCCTCACGAATGCACCGAAATGTGCTGTTAGTACTGCAAATCTTGGACTAGATGACTTGATCGCTGACGGGTGCTAGATCGAATGCCTAATCGAGCTCCTGAGCCAGAAGGAATATGCAGGGATGAGGCAGGATGAGATGTGTAGCAACAAGCCGTTTTCCGAAGCGATGGGCGTCTGCCTGATGACCAAGTGCTCTATGAGACAGACTATGGGTGCGTGGTTCCAAGAAGAAGGGTTGATTTCGCTGGTGATGCTAACGTGTAGAAAGACTTCATCAAAGATTCGTCAGCTGCGTGCGGGATCCCGCCGACCAACAATACAAACTCGTATCGAATAAACAGCACCGTCGTATTTGCACTAGCTCTCGTCTTCTTCGCATTGAGGATAGTGACCAAGTTCCGGCTTGGCCTAACGTGGGGGATCGACGATACCCTGACAAGTTTATCGGTTGTGAGTTTATTCGCCTTGCGCTGGTGTGGCTGTGCTTACGATGGGATAGGCAGTTATGATTCCGTATTATATCGTAATGCAGATCAGTGAGTCTTGCTTTCTTCGTCCCCTATCTTTAACATGATTTGCTAACCTTGGACTTTTCAGTGCTTGCATCGGGACTTGGCCTTGACATGTGGTTTATAAGCGATAGTCAGATCATACTGATTTTCAAGGTTAGACCGAGACATGCTCGCTCCAACTCATGATGACCAAACTGACATGCGGCTCCCCAGTTATTCATAGTCATCGAAATTCTGTACCTGACCGCACTTGTCCTCATCAAAGAAGCAATCTTGTGCTTCTTCCTACGGATCTTCCCCGACCACAAGTTCAGAATTATAGTCAAGTGCACCATGGTCTTTCTCGCTCTCATCTGGGTAGGGTTCTTCATCTTCGTCTTCTTCCAAATCCAGCCGTTTTCGCTTTTCTGGAATGGGTGGCAGCAGAAGAAGGGCCATCTTATTCTGACTGGGTTCACTAATTTTACCCTGCCGCTTGCGGGGCTGAATCTACTGTTGGATGTATGGATGCTTATCCTGCCCATGACGCAGCTCTGGGGCATGGGACTGAAGCTTAAAAAGAAAATTGGTGTCATGAGCATGTTCAGTGTTGGAATATTGTAAGTGCTTTGATGGGTACATCATGATTTATTGGGCTAACAGCATAGTCTTACAATTGTCGCTGTGATTCGAGTTCACGAACTTGTAGCTTTCCTACTCTCTCAGGACCTGACAGGTAGATAATTTCAGTCAGTTGTCTAAAACACGAGCTAACGTATCAAATAGTCTCCCACGCACAATCGGCGTTCATATGGTCAAACGTGGAGATTTCGGTCGGCGTCATGGTTGCTTGCATGCCGCACATTCGGCATCTGGTGAGACACATAACATCGCGAATAAGAGAAAGGAAAGGTACAGAGGCGGCACACAACAACAGGAAGATATTCGTCGATCGATCGCTTGTGACTATTGAGATGGGGGACTCGCAGGCGATGGAGCTGGAGGACAAAGGTGGACTGTTGACGGCAAATACATGTACGGCGGCTTCATCGGCGACTAGAGTTGGGACAACGACGACGAGAAAAAATGGGACAAAGGATAGCAAAACGTATGCGTCAGTCAGTTTTGCAAGCGATGGAGATACCCAAGTGTAGGATTAGTGTAGTAATGGTTGATGTGATAAATGTACCAAAGTATCGAGATGAACGCCATGATCGACTAGACTAGCAGGCATCGTGAAGTGTCAAGTGGGTTCTCGTGGTCGGTGAATTTTCTAGCGCCATCTGATAAGGCCGCTCGTTACTCGCTACTGCACGCACATGCACGCCAGGAACAGATCCACAGTGGATTGGTGATTGTGTCATTCATTAAATATTTATTTATTTATTTTGTTTGGTATCGTCAACATCATTAAGAACAATGAGCCATTTATCGGCATGTGTATCCACCGTCAATGACGAGATCAGAGCCAGTAGTGTAAGTGCTAGCATCAGACAAGAAGTAGACATAGGCCGCCTTGAGCTCCTTGGCATCGCCGTTGCGGCCCATGGGGATCATGCTCCTCCAGAGCTCCTGGGTCTCAGCGTCGATGAAGTCGGAGAGGCCGGTGTCGATGTATCCGGGGGAGATGCTGTTGACGCGGGCAAAGTCGCGCCACTCGTTGGCGAGGGATTTCGCCATGTGGATGCAGCCGGCCTTGGCCACGTTGTAAGAGGTCTGCTCCTGCGGGAAGTTGGCGATGTGGCCAGACATGGAGGCGGTGATGACGAAGGAGCCGTGGCCCTGCTTCTTGAAGAGGGCGCCGACGGCCTTGGCGCAGTAGGCGGTGCCGTTGAGGTCGATCTGGATAACGTGGTCCCAGTCGGCAGCAGAGCCGTCGACGACACCAGCGTTGGCGGTAGCACCGGCGCTGAACAGTTAGCATCAATTGACTCAGTACACAGGAACAAGGGAACATACTTGGCGACAAAACCATCAATCTTGCCAAAGTCCTTGACAACTTCGCCGACAAATCGCTCAACATCGTTGTAGTCGGCAGCGTTGAGCTTGTAGGCCTTGGCCTTGACGCCGTACTCCTTGGTGAGCTCCTCGATGTTCTTCTCGGCGCCCTCCTTGCGGGAAGCGTAGGTGATGGCCACGTCGGCGCCCATCTCAGCGGCACCGCGGGCAGCCTCGATGCCCATGCCGCGGGGTCCGGAAGCGCCGGTGACGACGACGACCTTGCCCTTGAGGCTGAGGAGGTCGAGGATGTGGTTGGCCTTGGGGATCTGCTGAACCATGATGACGGTGATGGGGGTTTTGTTTGGGTATTGAAGAAAAGGGAGAGAGATGGAGAATGAAGAGGGGAAATGGGATGGGAGGATGCTAGACTATTTGTACGGCATTGTGTGTCTGCTCAGATCATGGCGTGGTCCGGAATAAAAGCAGCAAGCCCAAGGACCTGAGCTGCAATGGTGGGGATGGGTCCAGTGATGTCATGGAAGCAGAGGCTAGGGAACAGAAAAACGAGGGGCATCGGCGATTACAAAGAGAAGAGGGTCCACTTCTACACTCTCAATGGGTTGTCTGAAGCTCCCAGATTCCCTGCAAGCCCCTCCATTGTCGCTGCAAGACGCGTCGAGGGGTAGAGAGTCTGTTGGGTGAGCACATGCTTAGGTAGGCAGAGGACAATTCGGTGGGATGCATGAACCCATGTGAACTAACGCGTGAAAGTTTTATTGAGCCAATTGGCATTGTATCTAGACGTTTTGAGTGGTGAGACGTGGAAGACAGACAGACAATGAAGCGGGGTGATGAGCTTCTGCTGCCAACCCCTCTGTATGTCTCTCATCGTCAATTGCGACAGCCACTGAATCGGTAGATGGATTCTTTCATCATTGATCCATAATTGAATCTTATATCTTGCCAAATACCACCGAGAATAGAGTCGGATGGAGTTGAGAGTGGATAAATCGAGCGTCATTCTCCCGCCTCAAGCTCCTCCCTCCCTCGCCCTCTTCCTTGCTTAGAGCGCATCAAACGACCCCGCTGAGCGGCCGGCTTCACCGTTCCCCCATTGAGTTTAGTTTGAGAGAGAAGCAACCTTGTTGGATTGGCTGAGCACAGCGGGAGTCGAGAATTAACGCGTCAACGTGTTCCGTGTCAGACGATTAATTGCCTTATCCCGGTCCGACAGGGAGCTACCCTAGATTGAAGTCGCGGTGATGAGTTAGCATCACCCAATGCTGACTTAACTGCGGTAGAGGGATAGATAATACTGAGTAATGCTTATCGCGTATCATCAATACCAGAGTCATCAATTCTGGCGGACGTGATTGTTCATGTCATGCTTAACTATCACACTGACCAAGACAGACACGGACAGAAAATGTGGTAAAAGAGGGGTTGCACAAAAGTCGAGGCACATGAAGCCATTTGTTGAGAATATCACCCAAACATCATTCAATTGGACATGGAGAGCATCATAAAAACTTGTCTTGTTTACAGTAGGTCCAACACAACCCTTGATGCATGCATGCACGCATACACGCCCAGACCTGGACCTGGGTGCAGACGTCGCCGCTTTAAATAAGGTATCGGAAATCCCGCTTCATCCTCAGAGCCTCGTCGGGGCTGTCCATGACCTCGACGGCCGCCGTATGCGCAGCCACATCCTGGCGCGTCTCCCAAGCATTGGCCTCTCCCCTCTCGAGCTTTTTGTTGAGGTCGATCAGCACCAGCCGGAAGATGTAGCACCCGACCACCGTGACGCCGAACATGGACAGCACGATGCCGTAGCTCTTGCGGTACCCGTTCTCCTTGAGGTCCCAGACGTACGAGCCCGCGACGTTGCCGAGCTGGCTGAAGGCGTTGATCATGGCGATGGCCACGGCGCGCTTGGCGGGAGGTCGCGGGAACGACGAGCTGATCCACGAGTAGAAGACGATGAAGCCCGCGTAGGACGCTGCCTGGAGGAAGAGGGCGAGGTAGCGCGCTGCGACGTTCTCGGTCGCCATGCTGATGATGAAGCCTGTCGTGCCGATACCGATTGGGCCGACGATGTGCCAGAACTATTTGCTGTTAGTACAATTGCGTGACGTGAAATACAATTGAACTGACCTTTTCTTGCGTTCTGTCCGAGTGCCAGGCGTTGATGACCGAGACAATACAAGAGAACACCCACGGAGGAGCGCTCATCAACAGGGTAGGCACGTATCCGAAGCCAAGAGTCTCTGTCAAACTGGGCTGTCCAATTGTTAGCGACACGCATGCGATTGACACCAATTGACTTACGAAGAAAGCATTAAACGAAAGACCAACGACATAAGCAGTAAAGGTCAGCATCATGATGTAGATCTTGAGATCCTTGACCGCAAGTTTGAGACCGTAGAAAGCGCTCTCCTCAGAAGAATCCTCGTCTGCCTCGCCGACGTCCTCAATCATACGAAGCTGCGCAACCTGCCTCTCCTCCTCCGTAAAGCCGCGCGAGTTATGCGGCAGATCGGGGAGAATGAACGCAGCGGAGATGGCGATGCTCATGGTGATGGCGCCCTCGATCCAGAACAGCCAGCGCCATGCCGCGTGGCCCAGAACGCCCTGCATGTTGGACAGGACGCCGGCGCCGACGAGCGCGGAGAAGGCGTTGGAGATGAGGTTGCCGCAGAACAGGATGGCATTGCGCTTGGTCAGCTCGCGGCGCGTGTACCATTTCGACAGGATCAGAAGAGCACCCGGCAGAAAAGCAGCCTCCACGAAGCCGAGGAAGAATCGAATGCAGACCATGCCAGTGAAGTTATGGACACTACCCGACAGCGTCGAGATGAGACCCCACAGCAGCATCGCCGCCGAGATGTACAGCGACGGGCGCTGGATGCGATTGATGAACATGTTGGAGGGCACCTGCATGAGGATGTACCCGACGTACAAGATGCTCAAGCACGTCGCGTACTGGTTGTAGCTCAGGTTCAGGTCCTCCTGCAGACCCTTGAGGCGCGCGGCGGCCATGTTGTTGCGGTCGAGGTAGTTCATGATGTAGATGAGCACGAACAGGGCGCAGCGCGTGTCGAGCTTGCGCTTCATGCTCTTCTCGACGGCCTGGCGGTGCTGAGCGTCCATTGCGAAGGCGACCGCGGCGCGGGATTCGGGGTGCGACTCGACGCTGAGCTTGGCCGAGGCGACGTGGTCGTCCGGCTTTGCTTGATCTGCCATGGCGATGCGATGGGTGGTTGATCAAGACTCGGTGGGGGGTTATCTGTAGAGTAAAAAACACCGTGAGCTACCAGTCTCACGCAAAACGACAACACCTAAGAGAGCAACAACTCAGAAGGACTGACCTTATCCGGGGCATGATGAACCCTTTTTAAGAAACGAACCAGGCGCTGGCAAAATACCGGCTGCGGTGACACGCCGTTACATCATCGAGCAGCAGGTAATGGTGTAGCGCGGAGAAGAGTGCTGAGAGTATGGAGAACATGGGGAAGAGGTAAGGGTTTATCCGCGTGGGTTAAGCCTGATTAGGCGACTATCACGGGTTCCCCAGAGGTTGACAGTCACCCTCGCTTGAGGCAGGATCTTCTGAGTCGGTGCTGCTGGGTGTTGCAAATTTGAGTGCCACTGGGACCCAATGGCTGTGATGGTGGAGTTGGTGAGTGTAGATCTTTGCTTTTTGGAGAGGGGCACGGAAGGGGGATGGAAAAGGGTGATGGAGGCTGAGATTGGGGAGCTGGTAGTAAATCTGCAGAAATTACAAAGACGGCAAAAAATAGTCCCAAGACTCGAAAGCTTAGTTTTATGCAGTTGACTTTGTTTAAAGGGTACACGAGGCCGAATTGGCCTGTCTTGACAGCTCCAAAGAACAAAGCCCATCTCACAATTCTGTCACCCCATACTCTCTACGCCTCCAAACATTGCAACGTTGGAGAGAATGCGGAGTCTCCGCAAAAAGTACAAGTGAGGGGAATCAAACCAGCCAAAGCCCGTGCAAACCCCGACAACACCAGGCGAAAAGAAAAGGCCCGAATGCTAGACACTGCTTTCAGAGCTGACTCGCAAGGCAGCAGCATTTTTAAAAAATTCCTGCCCGTGGGGAAAATACGTGGGGGGGTCTTTTGATGGTCGCTATTGGGGTAGATGGGGTTTCGAGGAACAGAGTTTTCGACTGTTATTAATGGATGGGGCTCAACAGCGGGAATTGTCGGTCAGAGTTGGGGTCACGGGTAATGATAGACCCAATTCCAGGGACATGGTCGTGGAACTCGGCAATAAGAGGGTGACAGTTACCCCCAAGGTCGGTAATTGACCTCTGGTGATCGCTGGGCTTGGTGTTGGAGGTGATGACGATGGTTGGTCTTGGTGTTGGAGATGGCGATGCCAAGAGCAGTTTGACGGTACATGGAAGACAATTCCTCGGCCTTGGCGCATGGACTTTTTCTAGAAGATATTGAGATTGCCAAAGATGTGAGGCTCTTTCAGTGGATGTTCATTGGTGCCCAAGTGTTTAGTGTTCATTAATTGCAGATAATAAACGCGACGTGCATGTACAGTGGATGTTCATAAAATGTCTTCATTCACAGAAACACATGCGCTTTTCGCGCTCATCTATCGCTATGCTCTATAGTCACAAACAATCCATCATCAATTACTCCAACCGCCCAGCCTCACTCGTCTCATCCCTCGACTGCTTCAGAAACGGCACCAGCGTCGTGCCCCCGGTCCCCGTCAACTCCTCCCCTTTCTTCTCCGACGAGCTACTCGCCAGGTTCTGCGGCCCGTCCTTCCTCCCACTCCTCGCCGGCAGGATGATGTACCGCGTCACGATCTGTATGTGCTTGTTCCTGAACACCGTGAGCGCCTCCGTCGCCGCCGTGAACGCGGCCTGCAGACGTTCTTGCGCTGGTGTGCTCGGTGTTTGAGATGCTAGCTCGCGGATGCTGCCCTTGCGGGCGACGTGTGTGAGGAAGCGGCGGTGAGGACCTGGCATGTAGTCTTTTACTATGTCGTGGTAGCTCCTCTCGCCGGCCTTTTCGGTGTTGTTGCCGCTGGTTATGTGCTCTACGCCCAGCACGACATCGAAGAATTGGATCAGGGAGCTTTGGCCGTTGCTCCCCCCGCGGAGATGGCGCCACTCGCCTTTTCCATCGCCTTCATCGTAGAAAACGCCTTTTGGCAGACCCGCTGCCTCCATGTTCTTGCTCCCCGCCAAGAACGGGCGAATCTTGTAGTAGAACGTCATAGGATCGCACTTCTCATACATGCGCTCTAGCAAAACACCGACGCTGTCGATGCAAGTCTTGAGCTGTTCGAGAGCAGAGATTATGGCATCGTAGTCCCGTGTCTTGACGGCTTCGAGCGCCTCCATCATTTTGGGGATGATGGCTCCCGCGCGAGCCTCCATGGCGACGCTGATGAGGAGGAACCATTTTTCCGACTCTGTGCCGGTGAAGGTGTGTAGGGTGTCGAGGTGCTCGAGATCAGTGAAGTCGTCACCTGAGCAGGAGAAGTTCCACAGGTTTGCTGCGGCGTATGAGAGAACGGGAGGGAGTTCGAGGTGTTTTGAGACAGCGAGGAAGGGAACGGTGATTTGCGGGGGGAGAACCTAACAGAGTCAACATCTGTATCAAAGTATCTGTAGTTTAGCTTACCTGTGCAGGCTTCTCTCCGCCCCAGACATAAGCATGCGTCAAGAACGCCAAGATGGAATACGCCCTCCTCCACTCAGCCTCAGACCGTAACCTCTCCGTTGACAGAACAGGAAGAGTATCGACAGCACGTCTTATATCAAAGTACTTGATCAGAGCGGGGAGGTGCTGAATGATGAGCTCCCATGGCTCGTAGTATGAATCGGGTAGTTGTCTGAGGGGACTGTGCTCAGGGAGGAAAGCATTGCTCGTCACGGCGAACTCTTTTAGTTCGGCCGTGAGCTTGATGCGCGGGAGTTGGTACGTGACAGCGTGTGGCGACATTTTCGAGCTTAATTAATTTTTAAATGCACAGAAGCTTGATGGAATTAGCAGAGAAGATGTATAATCTCAATTGTTCAGAACAACATCAGTCTAAAATACAATTGTAAACCCCATGGGCCATTTCTTGTTTTTCTCACATCCGTCTTCCGTGTACTTGACCTCCGTCTCCGGTCTCCGTAGAGTTTTCTCATCCGATCCGTGTTGTGCCCGCGTGACCAATCGCTGGTCCTCGCTATATCTAAAATGGATAATGACGTCCACCACGCGGATGTCGGGACACGGATGTGCGGATGGACGCTCAACTTCCGTGCTTCCGCTAAAAAATTGGTGGAGGCTTCACGGAACATAAAGTGATTTCGCAATCCCACTCACAGACGGATCATACGAGTTCGACCACATCAGTTCATTATATCACATTTAATTACTTGCTTGTCAGTTACAATGGAGCTTTCTGGATTCGTCGAGCGTCTGAGGAGCGGTGCTGCTGCCAAGTTTCCCAGCGATGCTAACTCTCTCGACTTTGCCCGCCATTTGGACGCGCAGGATAAGCTAAGCCATCTTCGGGATGAGTTTGTCCTGCCTACCAAGAAGTCCCTCAAGAAGAAAGCCCTCGACGGTTCACTTCGTGAGTACACCTTTTCTCTCAATGAAGACCTAGACTAATTGATTCAGCTGGCGCAGTCAATGGCACAAATGGTCACAGCAACGGCAACGGCTCAGCAGCCGATGACCAACAATGCCTCTACTTCGTGGGCAACTCTCTCGGCGCTCAGCCAAAAGCTGTTCGAGAATATCTCAACGCTCAGCTCGAGACATGGGCGTCTATCGGTGTGAACGGACACTTCAGCGCTCTTGGCAACTCACCGCTTCCAGCGTGGCAGGACCTCGCTGAGGACTGCGCCATCAAGTCGGCAGACCTCGTTGGTGCTTCTCCTCACGAGATTGTCATCATGAACACACTCACAGCGAACCTGCACCTCCTCATGGCGAGCTTCTACAAGCCGAACGAGAAGAGACACAAGGTTATTCTGGAGTGGAAGCCGTTCCCTAGTGACCACTATGCTATTGAGAGTCAGGTCGTTTGGCACGGTCTTGATCCGGAGAAGAGCATGGTTAAGATTCACCCTAATGAAGATCACATCATCACGACTGATTTGATTCTTTCGACTATTGACGAGCATGCTGAGGATACAGCTCTTCTTCTCCTCCCCGGTATTCAATACTACTCCGGCCAACTCTTTGACATTCCCCGCATCACAGCGTACGCGCAAGCAAAGGGCATTGTAGTTGGTTGGGATCTCGCCCACGCAGCTGGAAACGTCGAGCTCAAGCTGCACGACTGGAACGTCGACTTTGCATGCTGGTGCACGTACAAGTACATCAACGCCGGCCCAGGCTCCATCGCAGGCGCCTACGTCCACGAGCGCCACGGCAAGGTCCAGCTCGACGACGCCACTGGCAAGGCTACGTACCGCCCGCGCCTCATGGGCTGGTACGGCGGCGACAAGAGCGTTCGCTTCAACATGGACAACAACTTCATCCCCACCGCTGGCGCAGGCGGCTTCCAGCTCTCCAACCCGTCCGCCATCGACCTCGCCAGCTTATCCGGCGCACTGTCCGTGTTTAACAAGACAACAATGCACGATCTGCGCTCTAAAGCGCTGGTGCTAACGGCCTATGCGGAGTATCTGCTCGATCAGATCTTGGCTGAGAGTTCAGACGCTGAATTGTTCCGTATCATCACGCCGAGGGATCCGCTGCAGAGGGGCACGCAGCTTAGTGTGTTGCTGAAGGATGGGCTGTTGGATAATGTCAGTGCGGCGCTGGAGGAGAATGCGGTGATTTGTGATAAGAGGAAGCCCGGTGTTATTCGTGTGGCGCCCGTGCCGCTGTACACGAGGTTCGAGGATGTTTGGAAGTTTATGCAGATTTTGAGGACGGCTTTGCCTTAGATGAAAAGATAGATAATGATTTTTAATGAAGCATGATTTTTGGTCAAGTTTTGAGAGTCTAGTGGTGTCTACCAAAAATGTATTGATTGGCCAGTTGATGTGCACAATCATCCATTGCTGGAAGTTATCTTCGCACCATATCTTGATTTCCTATCGCACCGAACATCATCAACACTCACAGCCGAGTGATCACAGCTTCCAGGCATTGAGCCATATGATCTATCACATTGCATCCCGCATATCATCGTCTTACTCGGCTAGACATGGCATTCCATAACCGAGGACCAACCATCATCTTATCTTGTACCACGACGCGCAATCCTCGTCGGATCTGATATCAGGAACATACCCGCTGATCTGACAACTCCGGACTTCCGCACCAACCGATTCGTCGTTGACGTTTCACAGATGATGCGTGAGGTCAATGCCACCTCCCGCATCCAACAGCGCAAACAGGTTCAAAGCCGACCCGGAATCAGCTTCATTTCCCATCGGCCCGCCCCAGTAGCTTGGATCGGGTGTCTGCATCACACTCTCGCTCAAACCCAGAAACGCTGAATCCAAATCCCCAAACAACGGCGATCCGACATTTTGTAGACCGTTATGCTGTAGGAACGTCCTGTCTAGTGATTCGCGCCCTCTGGAAGACGGTGTAGTTATCGACTGGCCGGTAAAGGTGGGTGATGAGTCCATCGTATCAGAGGGTATGAGACCAAACAGTTGGCTCGAGTTTTCAGTTCGTCGTTGTCGTTCGGCGAGCTCGCGCTTTTCGAGGTACTCGAGGGCGGTGGTTAGAAGGGACTGGGCGATGAGTGAGTATTGGCCAGCGTGGGTGTCGTGCTTTGAGCAGTGGTCCAGGGTGTGGATGGCCATGCGGGTGTACTTCTCGAGGACGCGGCCGAAACCACCAAGGAGGCCGACGCCGAGAACAAGAGAGCTGGCAAATAGCCATGATCTGTAACAGTCAGAACAAATTTCCGTAAGCTGTAAGTCGAGGGAGACTTACACAAGAATGGGGACATGCCCAACAAGAATCCCCTTCTGGATGAGATCCAATATCGGATCAACCATCAAACTCGCCGCGTCAATACAAGCATCAGCAAGTTTCGACTTCCCACTCGTCAAAGCAGATCGTCCATTCGAGTTGACCGAACCATCCGATAATCGCCGACAAAGCTCATACATGAGAAATGGTCTCGACACCAGCATGACGGCGTAATAATACGTCGCCAATATCTGACAAGCACCACTCGCCTGAGCTATATCCTGAACCTCCGGATTCGCAACTATAACTTTCAGTTGCTTCAACCACCGCGATGACCAGTCTCGTAGCTGAAGTGATATCCCCTCCGTAAGCTGCAGCGACACTTTTCGCCGTGAGTAAATCTCCGTCACGACGCCCTCGAGCACCAAGAATATCTGCACCGACGCATTGAGCAGATCCACCGGCTCCTCAACATTCTCATCAGGACTCTGATACGGAACCGTGCAGTCAACATCCGAGGTAGCAGGCGGTCTACCCATCGACGAGCTCAGAAAAAGATCAACGACGCGTATACTCTTCCAGAGCCGATCGCGCTGTCTGTGGATATCAGGTCCGAAACGCGCGTTGACTTCTGTTCTGTGGATACCGATCGAGTAAGCTGCTCGTACAGCGGTTCCGAAGAAGAGAAACGCCCCGTTGATCTGGCATGAGCACAGCATGTAGAGTGTGATGAGCGTGAACATCTGGACTGTCGAGACGCTGAGATTGCCGGTGAGGTTGGAGTATGCTTTGTCGCGCGCGTACTCAAAGTAGTCCTGTGATCGCACCTCATCGTTGATCTTCATCCCGATGGCGAGGACGAGGAAGTTGACAATGGTTGTAGCGTCGTCTTGCTTCTGGTCCATGTTCGCCCAGAGGATGAGATCATCTTGGAGACGTCGGTTATCGAATAGATCTACGAGTCCAGTCGCGATTGATAAGTAATTCGATACTGCGAGGGGAATATCATCTGGATGAATGATGGGTATGCGGTTATCACCCGGTATCCGTCTTGACTGATGCGCTGTTGCATTCTCAAGGACCGAATACCGACTTGACTGCGGCGCAAAAGCATTCTGCCCAACTCGTGTAGTGACGAGTTGTCTCACGCTCTGAAAGAATGAAAGCGGTGCACAATCGCCTACAAAGATCAACTTTCCCTGCGCATCGCAAACCAACCTCGCCTCCCTCGGCACCTCCGTCTCATCCTCCGCATCAACCTGCGCTCCATTATCGCTATCAATCTGCGCCACAGGCTCAGCAGCCGGCGTAGAAGGCGTAGTATGTCTCGTCGACTGCGCCCGCTCTGAAGTCTGCGGCGAGCGCACAGAATGTGCCTTGCGCCGTCGCTGGGGCGAGTAGTGGCAGTCGTGCGGCTTCTGGCGACGCGTGCAGTAGCTGCAGGGCAATCTGCCGTCGCACTTGACTTTGCGGGACTTGCACCCGTCGCAGGCGTTGGCGATGCGGCTGCGGATGTAGCGCTCTGGTTCTGGGGGTTGCATGCTAATATGAATCGATGAATTGGGGGTTTTTCGGTCAAGGGCGCGGAAGCGGATGTGCAGAGGTGAGAGGGCGGAAAGACGCGGATGTTCGGACTTGGAAATTAATTGTTAGTGCAGTCTCGGGCCGGCTTCAGATTCCGGGTCTTGGCTTGAGGTTGAGAATGGGGAATTATATAAATGTCTGGCCCTCTTTAGATGAAATAATTGATATGAGGTATTGGAAAGGTTATTGGGAGATGTATTGTGTCCAAAGGTTACGAGGTGGTATGCGGTATGGGTGACAAACCAATCGCATGTGCATCTTGTGCATGTTTACATCCGACACGACGGCACAGCGGCTATGTTCAGCGGATCAGCACTACCGCCCACTGGAACTCACTCTTCTCAGTCACATCGCGCAGCCTCAACAGCCTAACTTGACTCATTAGGAAAACAGCATTAAATCACTATTTCTCATTTTCTTCATCTAAAATCAGTGACTTTTATTATCTCGAGTTCTTTGCTAAGGACTATTGTGAAACCTCCAGTCGCAATTGCGCACTGTTGCCTGACTCACTTCTCATCTGTCCCGTCCAAATCGCATCCATTATGCTTCACTGACCCAATCTAAGCAGCGCCCGTCTTCTGCTTCTTCGCGCTACCCTCACCATCATCACCAGCCTTGCGTTTCTCACCACCCTGAGCACCTGTCCCATGCACTTTAGCTCTGGCTTCAACACCGCGTTTCAGCCTCTCTCGTCGCTCAGTGGCCTGTTCATCATCGAGCGCTGCCCGTGCTTTTTTCATCCCCCTGAACATCGGGAGGAACGATTTTCTCATCTCTTTAGGTGTAAGACTCAACCGGCATTCAAGGCTCTCGGACTTGTCGAAAGCATCCCTGAAGTGAAAACAAAGTTCTACGAGGATCGGCATCATCTCGATCCAGAACCTTTTGTCCTCGGGATGGTGAAGCATCAGCTTCGCCACGATCGAGAAGACATGGCCAAGTTGACGCCATTCAGAATCATAATACCCAAAACCGGAGCTTTTCAAATCATATGCCACCACCCAGGCGTAGCGGTTGAAAGGCTGGTGCCAAGTTGACTTGATTAGCTCAAAGATGCAGATCTCGCGGACAGCACCAGTCATCCATCCCGGGAGCTTGATGTCCTTGGAAAGCTGCATCGCCCACCGGGTGCAACAGATCCTCTCAATGACATCGTGGTAGGTATCGGCGACCTTGAGCATGTGAAAGATGGGCCGCCTCTTCTGGTTGGTGCTGGCCATGTTGTTGATGACCTTGAGTATACGCTCTGGTTCAAGAGTCCAGTTTAACAGAATGCCCTTGGTGCACTCTGTATGCACATTGGAATCCCTGACGTTGGTATCAATGTTGGCAACGAGGATGTCCAAGCTGGAGGCTTGATTCTTCCATTGGTTCATGATCTTGACTTGCTCATCGCTAGTATCCGAGGACCGGATACTGCCAACATTGAAGCCGGCTACGACGAACAAAGCCACAGAGATACTTGAAAAGGTCATAAATCTTGGAGAACACGCGCAGTTCCAAATAAGACTGCCTAAATCGAGGGAAAGGTGTGTACTTACCACTGAATCCATGGATCTTCGACATATACAACAAGACGTTCCTTGCCGTCCCTGCAGTACTTGTATGCTAACTCAAGAGCTCGAGTCAAGATTGGATTATAGTAACAGACCCAGCGGATGCAGTCAATCCTGTCAGTTGGTGCGTGTCGGTCCTCTTCACCTATGGCCTGGTCATAGAGCAAACGTAGGCCACAGGTCTGATCATCGCGAAGCAGTTTATACGTGCTGACAATCTGGAATACTTCCGAACTCCCGAAACCCTCAATGCGGCTTTCCTCAATTTTTGGATCGAGTAGCTGTCTCATGACAGACTTTGCGGTAGTGACAGTAGCCAGGAAGGGGGGTTCTTCCAGCTCGAGAAGTATCTGGTTTCGCCAGTCGAACGAATTCAAGACAGCCCTGCGGTGATCCGGACATTCCGATGTCGTATGTTTCTCGTGCTCTGATGATTGGGCATAGCCCAGGTCGTCGATATCAGGGTAGTGAGGGATATCCCACTGATAGCGACACTCTTCGATGAGTATCATGGGTGATGGCTGATTGGCCTCCGACTTTGATGAGGCTGCGATGAGTTAGCTAGTACGTGTTCAAAGGCAAGACAAAAAGAGAAACCCGATTCTAAGCAGGTTTGTGTGAAAGGGACTATGAAGAGAAAAGTTACTTACCGCTGGATGGACGCTTGATTAGATGCTTCATGTCTGATATCCCAAGATCGAAAGGGACATGTGTCTCATACTTTCTGTATGCGGAGATTGAGGAGTTAAATAAAGGCTGCGCATGAAGTTCATGGAGGAAAGAAAGTTCTAATTTGAGCTTGTCTAACGAGATCGGAGGTGCTTGAGGCTCGCCCAGATCCTGCAGGCGCTGGGAGAGACTTTCGGATGGGCGTGTAGTTGTAAGAGATTCTAGAAGCAAGGTGTTGATCCTGATGGTCTCGAGTCCCGTAAAGGTGTCCGCTTCATCGGGACCTTCAGCTGCATCCGCATCCACTACTTCGTCAGACTGTTCGGATTCATTTGCGTCTTCGTCGGCATACTCAGACTCATTCTCTTCTTCATCTCCATCGCTATCTTCACTCCAATCTTCTTCGACTCCTTCAGATGCGTTTGTATCTTCGTCGGACTGATCGGATTCACTGTTGACCGGTGGATCCTGGTCCACTGACGAGGAAGCGGGACGGTGATATCCTGGAAACTTGGCATTAAATGAACTCGGTGGGGGAGTCTTCTTGATCCATCTCGATGCGCTCCTTCGTTTAGTCAGACGGGAGAAAAGTAAGACCGCACGGTGTAGGTCTTCCATAGAAAAGAGTCCAGCGACAGCGGGTGTTGTCCCACCTCCGATTGCTTCAGGGGTCGGGAATCGATGAGCGTAGGCGCCTTGATCTCTGGAGTAGACACGATCGGAGTCCCAGTCTTGAGGGGCGAAAAGAAGTATCTGAACGACATGTGCCAAGATAAACGCGCAAGGCGAGATGTTACCTGGCGGGCCAGGTATCGATACGGTTTTGTTGAGCACTGGGATCAAGGTGGGCTTCGTGCAAAGCTTTGCGACGTTGTCAATGAAGTCCCTAACCTTTTCATCCCTGTGGTAGGTTTCAAGAATTGTAAGTGGGTCAAAAATATGAATGTGCATGTGCATGGCATCGGTTTCCCTGTGACTGTTGCGGCATTCTTTGTAGAGCGGTTCAATAAAGTCTTGGAAGTCTTGGTCGGCCTGGTTCGCTCCGCGCATGGTCTTCTAAACCTGCGAGAAAGGCTCGTACGTGTGAAAGACCGAATGGCTTGCCGAGAAGTAGTCCTGTGCAATGTAGGCGGCCTCGTGAACGATATCGGCTACTGCAGAAAGAACAATGAGCGGTTGGTGTGATGGTGAGGGGGGCAGAACTTACCGATAACATCAACATACGAGCTCAATTCCTTAATGCTCTTGAAGGCGCAGTACTGAGCGAGGTGGTTAGGGTCCTCGATGTGACGAGTCCACACCTTGTTGATTAAGACGCCCATCTCTCTCTGAGTATCCAGATCGCGAGATTCCTGCCTGCTTTTATGATGGATACCTGCTTTTATGATGGATACCTGCTTGCGCATGTTTGGTATGCGAATAGTCGCAGTAATGCTCAATCCATTTCGGGAACTTTAGTTTGTAGTCATACTTGGGCTGTTTGTTTTCATCGAACATGCGCATCAAGCTGATGAAACGGTCATGAGGTATCATGCCGAATCGGGTCCTTGGCCGTCTAATAATTTCGAAAGATGCAAGCTCTTTCCAGCTTAGAAATTGCTGAAGCCTGAATGTGTAAGAGCAATGGTGAGTCAATGCTGCTCGAATCGTCGAATATCAGCGCAGCTAAGAACGGCTGTTGGCGGCGAGGGCGAGTTCAACTGATTCCAAACACGACTGCTTGTAATTGCTGAATCTGCAAGCTGAAATCTCACAAGCCTTTGGTTGAAATGGCGAGTGATGTAGGAGCAAACGATTCCAAGCGGGCCTGCTTGAAGAGGGCGGCCGGTCACAATTCCGAGCAGGCGTGCGTGAATCACGAATCACAGCAACGCAAGAGAGGTGAGGTTGGAGAAGGAAGAATGGAAAGAGAAGTTGAAATCGAGGAGAAGAGATTATATACCCAGTTTGGAGATCACGTGAGAACAGTTTTATCGCAATTGCTTTAAAAAAGGGAGGGTGTCACCACTGGTCGATGACGCGCAAAGGTTCAAGACCTGTGGTGTTGAGGGAAATTACGCAGACGTGTTGATTGACTTAGTCCGAACCGCACCCGGAATGGACTTTTCCATTCTGAAATATCCTATAAGAGTCTTTTTGCATTTTCGTACCAGGTATTGCTCTTTGACCTTCAGGGCCCGTCGTCATGCTATTGGACCCAATCCTGCGCGTACAAATCTCCAGCGCGCTGTCCAGAGAGAATGAATTATGTGACAGCAATAAATACAAACAAGAAATATTTCAATCTTTGAAGAGAAATTAGTTATCATAAACATCAAGAACTCAGACGATGAGTGGCAGTTCCATTTTCCGATAGTTTGAACAGTTGACATCCAAGAACCTTGCCGTAACCCAGCGGCTGAAGACAATGGGCAGTACAGCGATGAGCTTTTCATGGCAATTTCGTCCTTTGGTTTAGAGAAATGCTGGTGTGAGTCTTATTGCCTCGTTAAGTAAAGGCTGCATGAGAGGTCAGCTGGCAATTGCCGAATTAAGAAGAAGCAGGCAATGTCAACAGAAATGATATGATACTTCACGTGCCACGAACTTGCTCTTTGGACTCTTCCAGACCGAACCTTGGGGTAGTGGTGTTGAGATACCCCGCAGTTCTCCGCGTTCGTCTCCTGATATGAGCCCTCGGCTGACAACTGTTCGCATTTCCCGTTATAGCCGATACTCTGGGGTATGTCTCAGGCCAGCCATGTCGATCGTGATGAAATTAAGATATTATAGGTTTACTCCTCTCCGAGCTCGTTAAAATTGGTGATACTCGCGCTCTAGTAATGATATTCTCTTCATGCTATCACGCAGCACTAAACGCGATAAGCACAGTACATTTATGACGAACCTGGGGATCTGTTCTGTAGAAATAGGTCACATTCCTCCTGGGCTTCACACTGTTTTGACGCACCCGGTATCCTCCGGATGATGTTGGGTGACAATCGTGGAACTTTAGTCAGCCAAAACGCAAACCTGCATTGATCGTGTGATCTGGTGCTCTTCTTGTATTAGCCAAAAGTCTACGGAATCGATGGGAAGCGAAGCGCGTAGGTGGCTCCATAATTCGACGTAACGACGTGTAATTGCGCATAAGTATCGAGTGATGCCCGGCAATCTCTCGGGAACTGGGTTTCTTTTATTCTCTGCAAGCCACCACATATACTCGGTGCTACAGACAACCTCTTGAACAGGCTTGATAGTTTTGTGACAGCAATTAAAAACACTTTTCATCTATTACTTCCCCATATTCATCACAAACCCCAACTTATAACCTCCCAGCTCAAACTACCTCGGCTTCAATCATGGCATGGGATTTGGAGATCGGAACACCTTGCTGGGTCGCAGCCGGTGACGTCGAGATGCACAGGCAGAGCGTCACCCCCCGTCGAGCTACTCCCAAGTACTTCCAAATTCCCGACAAGATCGACATGCCTGGAGCAATATATGACGACCTTATTGAGGACGTTCGCGAAGGTCTGGAGGAGATCTTCGAACATCCAGGCTCTCGTGCACCCTTCATACCAGGGTACCAAGACCGTGCTGATGCTATCGCACGGGTAAAGTTGTTGCGCGAACACGGCCAGAAAAGCTCGGATGTCATGAAGGTATATCTTAGACCTCCGTCTGGAGTCATCTCTCATCGAGAGCTTAATGTTTATGCGCGAAAGGTTGCTTACAACGGGGAGGGGTTGAGGGTGGCGAAGAAGAAGGTTTATGTAATCTGTGAGCCGTTTACCAAGAGAAACATTGATCGAGTCGAGCCAGTTCAGTTTGAGTGATGAGGGCAATGAACCAGGAACTTGAGGTCCTATGGGTGGGATATGTATTTCTTTTGGTCGAGGTTCGTTGGTAACAGGACACTCTTTGACAGATTCTGCTGACAGGGCTTGGCCGCTTTGTTGAGATTATAACACAACAGGCATGGCGATACACATGAGATTAAGGGCGGATCATTTTATTTACGGCTATGAATCTATCATACGATGTTGTTAATACCGTGCTAAACCTTTCTGATTCCTGCCCACAGCAGACGACGATGTCACCCAAAAGATTGTGTCTGCGTCCAAAAGAATTCCCATGTCCCTGAATTATCCCCCCGGTGGCCCATCAGCGCCTGATGTCCAAAGCAGTCATCCATGGACTTGATTTACTGGCGCAAAAGTTGAAGGACGTGCGGCAACCGAGCCCCCTTAGCCTTCACCTCTCCGGTGAGACCAGTCGCCTTGATAGACTCCTCAAGCTGATTGAAGTCGAGGTTTCCGTAGGACTGGATCCATTCGTTAACACTTGGTAGGATCTGAGCCGCATCGAAGTTATGCCCAATGCCTTTGAAAACCGGATCCTGCAGCTCTGGGTCGAGATAGCCCCGATCCTCCATCAGACCCCCAAGCCGATCCCAAATCAGCCAGACAGGATGTCCAGGCGTAATGGCATCAACAACAAGGACATAGTCAGTATCGTCCGAGTCGGAGATACCGCTTTCTGTTGTATATCCTTTCTGCAAGTGTCCGATTGGCAGCACCACAGAAGGAAGAGATTGACCGGCCGGTGATGACACGGGAGCTTTTCCATCGGCGGTAACAGGAGGGACTTCGGACTCAGCAATAAACTGAAGAGTCAGTAAGCCTGCATGGGAACGGTCGCGATGCAAAACTGGCGTGTCGTCCACAGTGAGAGCCCCGGGATTAGGTGAAACAGTAAAGGTATCTCCACCAGTGCACAGAGTGAATTCACCCACGTGATTCGCGTACAAGTCGAATCGAAGGTTGATAACAGCGGCAGGGTCGGAAAAGTCCACTGTAGTGAGCCTCTCAAGCCATTCCTTCGGGGTCTCACGTTGGGATAGGAGGTCATCATCCGAGCCGTCGTAAGTTTTCGTACCGATGAGGTCTATCAGCTCCTGTAGGTGCTCGGCTATGCTATTGCTAGCAGAAACCCTATTTTGCTCCATGGCGTCGGTGGTAACCTGCGAACGGACTTGATAAGAGAGTCTCGCCAGCCTGGGTGGCAACAATAAGCGTGTTTACCTGGAAGACCGTTTGTAAATTAGTAGTGCCCTCAACTTGTCTTTGTAGAATTACGTACCGAGATGGCTATGAGCACCTGAGCAGGTACTGAATGTTCGTTGATTGGGATGGTAGGTCTGGGACCAAAGCCTAAGGGGCTGGGTTGTGTTTCGTGTTGTTCGAGATTGGCAAAGGCCGAGTTGTCTTTGAGAAACATCAAAGACTGATGTAGAAGGGATGATCCTTTGATGGTGCGAAAAGGATGAAGAAGGAAGAAAGAAGAGAGACGAAAATAGAGAGAGCGAGGAGCAATTTGTTATCTGGTTTGGCGCTAGTGGAATGATGTGAATCACTGGCTTCGGTGTTTACATGTTCCAGTGACAGCGTTTGCCAGTGCCAAGGCATTCCTTGTTGCCCAGGGATGAATATCAGTGAAAAGGAGGCAGTGATACTGTCGCACCGTCACTTACCGTGATTCTGCCCTGAAATTTGCTTCCGTCAGCTACCCTCGTTCTTTTCAGTCTGGGAGACGCGTAAATGAATGATGGTGTCTGAGTGTTTGGACATGTTCACCTGTTCAACTCATGCAGTCCTGTGGACAATTGAGTGAATATGATGATGATGGGCAAAGCTGTGAACACGTACATTTGCCAAAGAGAACACGGTCAGATCAATTTATCACTGGCTATGAAAATACAGTAAAACTCGTCATCCATAACATTCTCCAAGGCGGCATCAACATCCTCCTGTCTCCGTGACTCCCCAATGCCCTGATGCCCTGATGCCCTGTAGTATAGACTCGACCGCTCTAGAGTGACCCTAATTGATCTCGTCAACAGAAGCACACTTGTTCCAGACCGCAGGAATGTCCCCGGAGGTTACGTTCCTGGCTCTGACTTCTCCTATGATCCCTGTCTTTTGAAAGGCGTCCCGAATTTGCGCGAGGCTAAGGGTCCCATAGGATCGGATCCAATCGTGGATACTCGGCAACAGTTGGGCAGCATCAAAATTCTTTTCTGTCCCGCTGAATACCGCACCAACTGTCTCTGGATTGATGTATCCTCTCTCTTCCAGTAGATTTCCAGCATTCCGATCGAAAATCACCCAGACAGGGTGCACAGCTGCGACGGCATCGACGACAATGACATAATCAGTATCGACTGAGTATAAGGCGCCACTCTTTGTCTTGTATCTGTTCTGCAACTGTCCAATCGGCAGTACCAGAGAAGGGAGAGACTGATCAGCTGCTGATGAGTTAGCGGTCTCGCCGTAGTGGAAAACAGCAAAGCTACCTACCCGACTGACTCGCAAACTCAAGACTTAGCAGGCCTGGATGATCGCTGGGAACGTACGAAGAGCAAGCGGTGCCCTTCTTAGGTCGTGTATCCTCGACAGTCAGAGCTCCAGGAAATGGTGACACAGTAAAGGTACCTTCATCATCGGTAGCCAGATCGAATTCTGCCACATTATCGATGACCAAGGCCAAGCGAAGGTTGGCGACAGCAGAAGGGTCTGCATAATCGACCTTGGTGAGCTTCTGAAGCCATTCCTTTGGTGTCTGGCGCGGGGACACGATGTCAACGTTGCTGCCTTCGCTGGCTTTTTCCGTCAGCATCTGCAGGTAGGCGTACCGGCGGGCTAGAATGTCAATATTAGCGAATGAACTTGGGGCACGATATGGAGGGAAGCGTGCCATCATCCAAAGGATCATCAAGAAGAGGCTCGCGGTGTCCAGCAAACTCTTCGTCGGAACTGTTTTCGGCATCCATGTTTAATAAAGCGCAGTAAAAGAATGCCCAAGACCTCGATCAAAGTAGCACTTGAGTGTCGGATACGTTGTTGATGAGTAGTTGAAGTTGAAAGAGAGGAGCTGGATGCTGAGAAGACGATTAGGTCACAGATCAGTCCGGCTGGATTGGTGATGTCTCATGGGCTTCCAGGCCTGGGACACTGACCACCGTTGAGTAGAGCCATAAGTGGTCACCCTATTACATGAGATATGACGTCGCTTTTCACGTAGTTCCGAATGGCCGAATGAGAGACTGCGGAAGCCGAACAAGCTCACAGAAGGGCACTGCCTGGCAGGTGATCGAAACACGGCCTACTCGGTGACACAAGAATCTCATGACCCGAGTCACAAAGTTTGGATAGGTCAATGGTGGATCATGAACGATCAAGGAGTTGAAGTGGCTGAAGTGCTCCGCAATCAAATTGACATCCAAGGCGGGTTCTTCTTCCTCACCCAAGCAAGTGTACTGGGCTTCAATCATCTAACTTCTACTCAACCAGAGGTTTCACTACTGGAGATGCATGCGTTTTCTACTCTGTCGGGATGTTTGTGGTGAAAGTATTACCGGAAGAGAAGCTTATAGAATACATCTGTTGGTGTAAATCAGTAGATAGTTCAAAAGCGGCCTCAGTCGTGATGCAACGCTACTTTAAAGATACTGCTTATCCTAAGCGCACCTATCTTCGTTAAGCAACAGTGATTTAAACGAGATGACACCTGCCTAATACAGAAAACACAAATCTCGGAGCATCGGAACCTTTCAAGCATAAAGACAAGCTTGATTGTAGCGACTTCCAGCAAGGACTGAGTTCCACCAATCGCAGTCCCATACTGACACACTCTCATCCTGTAAACAGTTCCCTTTCCATTGACATTGGATATGACTGGAGGAATTTATGTCGCTGATTGCCAAGATGCCACCTGGATAGTACCCCCGCTCTGCCTGAGCGTTGCAGGGAATAATGCATGTACTTCACTTGGCATGGTCAAGCATTCAAGATCATTTAGACACGGACAATCGAAAAGTATAAAGACGCGCGCTATCCCTCGCGGATATTCATTCACTCTTGATCCAGCCTCAAAAGTTCCATCATGCATCTCCCCAGCGCAATTGCTCTTCTTACAGCCGTCACATCAGTACTAGCCTGCAAGGGTTATACTGGAGGACTTCCCAAGCATACAGGAACAAAGACTCTCAGTTCTCCTCAGTATATCAAGAAAGGCCAGACCTTTGACGCTGGCTGGGTCAAGTATGATCGCGGCGTGAAGTGTACCGGCCAGGCTGAAGGGGGTAAGGAACTACAACGATATTCAGATCTTGATCGCCACTGACTGTGTTCTTCAGGTGAGAAGGATACGGTCTTCGTCCTTGAAGATGGAGCCAAACTTCGAAACGTCGTCATTGGTGCAAACCAACGCGAAGGAGTTTACTGCCTCGGATCCTGCACTCTCGAATTTGTCTGGTTCGAGGACGTCTGCGAGGATGCCATCTCTATCAAGGGCGGCGGCACAGCCAACATCATTGGAGGTGGCGCTTACAAGGCTTCTGATAAAATCATTCAGCACAACGGCTGTGGCCATGTCAACATCATCAACTTCTACGCCAACGATTACGGCAAGGTGTACAGATCTTGCGGTAACTGCAAGGGTAACTGCCGACGCTCAGTGCATATGGAGGGTACTACTGCTGTTAACGGTGGCGAGCTGATGGGCATCAACACCAACTTGGGCGACAAGGTAAGTATCATGATCAAGAGGTGACCACCTGGCTAATGTATTATAGGCAACCTACTCCAATAACTGCTACCCCAAAGTCCAATGCCAGGGCTACAATGGGTGTGATAAGGGCAACGGCGCTTGTGAGCCCACAAAGGCTGGCCTTTGCTAAATGGATCAACAACTATCTCCAACCAAGCCTTGGTCCACGGTATTAATTTCCGAGGATTTGATGGGTTGATCTTCCACCGCGATCTTCAACGTACATATTTCTGTGACGGGATTTCACCGCCAATAGACGTCAAGGGTATCAGTACAAACAAATATATGTCACATCGCTCTACAACCCAGATCTTTCTGTATTCTCTGATCTGTATTTATGGTACTGTCTTTCCATTCTTTGCCAACGTACTTTCATCGGAGACATTAGTCTAAAAGAAAAGTCTCTGCTATGGGTAGAGCGCACGGCAAGCATCCATTCACCGAAACCTTTATCGAGTCAGATCTTTGTGGTCCGTCTGTATTTGAACGGCCACTCTTAGGTCGTTCTCATGGTTTGGCTGATCATGCGCTAGGCAACACGTGAACAGTAGCCAACACTAAGAAGCCATGTTCCCGTTGTATTGCCCAATTCAACTCCATGAGCATATATGTAGATGGCTCAATCAGCCTGAAGGTGAGTTCTTATCACAGTTAAATGTCACTTGGAGGGAACCAATATAATAATAATACTTCTTTTTGTGTTTTTCTTTTTCTCGGTCCAATACAATACTCAAATTCAGTCACAGGTATCATTCCTCCCGACCTCTCTTATGATCCGTAAA
Organism: Fusarium miscanthi; assembly: GCA_014898875.1. Taxonomy (NCBI): domain Eukaryota; kingdom Fungi; phylum Ascomycota; class Sordariomycetes; order Hypocreales; family Nectriaceae; genus Fusarium; species Fusarium miscanthi. Next base: position 116,872 of record JAAVUA010000186.1, read on the forward strand.
GCCTGAAAGCTCTTTGATCCTCATCCAGCACAAATTCTCCCCTGATCAAGTCGATAACAAACAGTCCATACGAGTGACACGCAAATCAAGGATAAGGATCCCAGTACTTTCCAGTGTGATCCTTTTATGCCTGACGGAGGTAGTAGTCGCAAGCGTAATCCCAAAGGCCAGGGGAGTCTAAAGTGATAAACCTCCATCGGACCAGGGTGTACCACACACTCTTCCATGTATTCAGCAATTGGCCCTTCCATTTGGGGTCGTTTGGGCCTGCATTCTCTACCTTTAACCATCCACTAGGGGCAGTCGTTCCATGGCGGATAATTCGGAGCTTCGCCACAAACCTCGGCGTATGGTCTTCGTAAAGGGCTTCACGTCCATTCTTTCCAAAGGGGCCTTTGATAAGGGGCTCAACTTCGCTCCATGGAAGAGGGGCGAAATATACTTCTTTGGTCTTTTCAAAGTACTGAAAGCTGGCCCAATAGCCCCCAACAGCTCCGGGACTGCGCTCGTATCCCCATTTACCCACATATGGTCTGGCCTCGTCGGGCATAGGAGCAGTGGGGTTCATATATGGTTTTTCTGAGCCACTGAAGTGGCCGTCATGGCATTCTCCTTCCCCGTAGGCTACTGGGTACAGACCACTGTTGAATTGCCATTTGATGCCAATATGAGTCACCTCTGAAATGTCGGGCTGAGGTCTGACACGTGGAAGGTTCTCCATCATCCAAGTCTCAGCTACACTGGGGAATATCACAGAGAACTCATCGAGCTTGGGAAGCTTCTCAAGGTCTAGGGGTTTGCCGACAGGACTTGGGTAATTCCACATATTGTCGTCGCAAGCGTGATAAGGCGATAGCGTCGAGATCGAGAGTAGCTTTCGAACAGGAAGTGCAGATGGACCACTGTCGGTGAGAAATTCGGGGAGACGCATGTCGAAGACTCGCAGTGTGTCAGCGTCTGGGTTCATGCGGAATGCAACGCGTTGATCGACAACTCCTTCGACGCTCTGCTCAGCGATGGCCAACTTATACATCATTCGGGATGACAACTTGAGTGCGAGGATGGAATCTTCCCACGTCGACTGCACTTTTGTATATCTCTGTCGCGCTATAGGTCGGTTGAGTAAGGTTGGTGTAACTTTGGGTGAGCTTGCAAGCTCAACAATCCGGAGTTGTATTTCCCGAGGGAGTCTCATAATGAAAGAGCGTTCGGCCGCTGGGATTTCGCTATCTTCGTCCCAAGGCGGCTCGGACCGACCCAAAGAGTATCCCACCCATGGAGCTCCAGCTTTGGGAGGAACTGTGCTGAGAGGATCCTGGTATCGTTTCTTCTCGCCTTTGTATCTCTGACGGAAAAGGAAGTCCTGAAGAATTAGGGCTCGATAAAAGTCATCGAGAGTGTATTCACCAAACGCTTTCTTATCACCCGGGCTTGGTCGAGGAAACCCAAGAGGAAAGCGGCGGGCATATGAATCAGTGGACTTGTAGGATCCATCTTCACGCCAATGAACAGGAGCAAAGAGCATGATTTGCACAGCATGAGTAAGTATAAATAACTCCTCAAAAGGCTCATCCTCAAAAGGAGAGATAGTTGCAGGATGCATCGGGACATTGGTCGGGATCAGTTTCGGTTCGGTAAGAAGTGTAGCCAAAGTCGCGAGCCATTCGCGCACGGCAGCGTTCTGCACAAAGAATTCGAGGAGGAATCTTGGCTCGAACGGATATTTGCCTTGAGGCCTATACCTATATGGTTGTGAATTTAGCTTGACATCATTTATATTTTGAATATGAATGTGGTTAATAAGGTCTTGATTCTGGGCGCTCGGATGTATAGCGAATGGGGTGTTTGAATACGCATTGATCCTGTCCTCACAGGCTCTATAGCCTCCGTGCATGACATCAATCGCTGGTCCAACGATGTCTGGTACAACAATGTCCACATACGAGAGGAAGTCTGCCTCGCTCGCGAAAGACAAATATTTGGCTGCACATGTCACAGATACTGTGCTATGCTGCGTGTAGGCTTGAGTTTCCATCACTCGAAGGCCTTCTGGTACGAGGCCATCTAGTACGAGGCCTTCTGGTGTGAGTGATACGAAGTTTTTGGGTGTGTACCCTATCCCGAGCCATGGTATCTTGTTGTTGGGAGGGTGCACGATAGAGTAGTCAGCGTTGCGATGCCACTCTGCAAGCTCCCGGTTCTGGCGCGCGATGCTGCCATATCCGACAAATTCTGTGTCCATCCTGTCGATGCTCCGCGGGAGTAATGTGGATATAAATGCGTTCGCCGGGTAGCTTCTGGAGTAAGGGCACAGAATGCTTAATGGTTAGCTTTAATCCATCAAGTTGTGACGTCGTTACAGGATCGTACTTAATGTGAGTGGACAAGAGCCAAGGATACCGGGACTTTCTGTAAGGTAGATCTGGTTGGGCTATGCCCTTCAGAGCGCGAGAGAGATGATGTGAGTCGTTGGTAGAGTCGCGAAGTTGAGTGACAAGGGTATGGGCTGTGGAAAGAGTGGGAGCTGATGGACTGAGTGGGAGGAAATGGTTCGGGAGATGAGATGACTTTGTGGTTGAGTCGGAATCTTGAGTTTATGCGTTATGGGTGAACGAGAGGGTGGAACACCCCAGAAAGAATGAGAGGTACGAGTGGTCGGAGAGGTGACTAGTTGAAGATGAGGAGGGTTCGAGGGATGAAGATTGAGGATGGGGAGGATGAGATTGGGTGGGGGAGTAGGAGGAGGAGAAGTGAGAAAATTTGATGAATGGGAAGGACAAAGGATATCTGTGGGTCATGCGACGCGATTGTTTACTATGAGCCATGAAGCAGTGGCTCCTTCGATCGACGCCTCAGCCCCCTCGGCTCTCAGTGTCAGAGACTCGAAGCCCTAATAGCACCGAGACCCGGTAACAGTGTCAGACTCTCGAGCTTCGCTGGCTCTGTCCCCCCGTGGAACTTCTCTGGAACAGCCATTAGCCTCTGCCAGTGCTGCTCGTGGGCGTGAAAGTGGTTCACATACCGCAGTCTTCCTCCTTGGGTGACCGCGGTCGAGCACTGTATTGACCTCTGGCCAGTCGGAGGGCATGAGTGTGTTTGACGATAAAGACCAAGTGGCACTGGAGTACAACCCCGACGACTGCAGTGTCACTGGTGCTGACATGGATTGTGCCTAGTCAGTCACCGCCAACATGGTCCAAGGAGGAAGAGGCCGGCGGAGACCTCCCGATTCTCTGGTTGAGGCCTGGGTTTGCTATGTGCGAGACAACTTCCAAACTTTACTATAAGATGGCACTGACTAAACCACGTGAAATTGCGGCAAATGAACAACTTTGTACATGCGAAGAAGAAAGGGGTGGCGATGTTCTGATCGCAGGGTGTGTACATGACATCGGTTAACAGGCTCAGGAACGAACGTAAAGAAAGTCCTGGCTTGTCGGCATGGTCTCCTACACAGTAGAGGTAGTCGGAAGCAATATCATTGGTCTACGATGGGCGTGAAATGAACCGACTGTTGTATAAACATGTTCTAAGTTCTGTCTGCTGATTTAAGCTCTCAGCCAAAAGTCTCTACTGCAAATAACACATCTAGCTAACAACTAAGACATTATACCAAAATTTCTGACCAATTGCTACCGCGTAAGGGTATAAACATGTTCGTTTTCCTTTTCTTGTTCATACCTATATCATCACTATGCACTGTCCAGACCCCCAATTAGATATGTTCTGGACATTTCAACTATCAAACCATGTAGCTACTGAACCGCGTGAAAGCTAGGTTATTACTCAATTAGCTCTATAGACAGCCATTCCATCCAACACGGAACCACAGGAAAGGAGGGACCTTGATTTGGCAATGTGTTCCTTAGCTTCCGAGATAATATCTATCTCTGATAGAGGGTGTAGGGGCAACTCGAATCTGAGTCCTGAATGCATTCTAACGTATAGCGCACAGCGTTCCATGTCTTCAATAGTTGGTGTCTCCAGGCGGGATCTGATGGATTTACATTCTGTACCTTGATCCACCCTTTTGGAGCGGCCGTAACTTGTCGGACAATCCAGACCTTCGCTACAAACTGCGGGGTGTGGTCGTCAAAAGGGGCTTCAGCTCCATTTTCTCCATACGGACCCATAACCAGGGGTTCAATGTCAGTCCATGAGAGGGGCGTAAAGTAGGCTTCCTTGGTCTCGTCAAAGTATTTGAATCCAGCCCAAAGCCCCCCAACTATACCGTGGCTTCGCTCATATCCATATCTGCCGATGTACGGGATGCTCCCAACGCGGTCGGAAGGGTCACTACCGTCGAGGTGGTCATTGTCACAAAAGTTTCGCGGGACGCCTATTGGGGATCCTTCTGGTGTTTCCGTGTCGAGTTGCTCAACGTTGTAATAGCGGTAAAAGTTGAATAGCCACTTGGTGCCAATATGCACTGTAGTTCCCTTATCGGCTTGAGGTCTGACTCGAGGAAGCCCATCCATCTTCCACTCCTGCTTCACTGCTGGAATTATTAAAGAATACTCGTCCAACTTTGGAAGCCTAGTAAGGAACAAACCAGGGGGGTAGTACTGGCTGTTGTTACAGAAAGACTCAAGAGCATCCTCAGGGAGATAACGATTATCATTAGCCTCTATCAAGAGGAGCTTGCGCACAGGGAGTGGAGCGCGAGAGCCAAGTTTATCATAAAAGACTGGAATGCCCTGGTAAGTATCGAATATTCGCAATGTGTCAACCTCCAAGTTCATTCGAAAGATTACTGTCCGCGGAGCAAGCCTGAAAGAATTGCTGATAGCTTCAACTGGACTCAGAGTCTTAATCAAGTGATATATGCCGCGAGACGTCAGTTTAAGAGCCAGAAGTGAGTCTTCGGATGTAGACCGGATCTTGCGGAACGTTCGTATCCATCCATCTTCCTCCCTTTCGATAGTTGGCGTGACCCTGTCTAAAGTTGCAAGTTCGATAATGCGGAGAAGTATTTCTCGAGGGAGCTTCCGAAATGCAGGAAGGTTAAGAGCTCCATGCCAGGGATAGTAAGAGCGAACCGAGGTATATCCTAACCAAACCTCTGAACTTTGAGAGATATGGGTATCTGCACCTTGGCCGGGCTGCTGCTGGAGAAGGAAGAACATAAGAAGGAGAGCTCGGTAGAGATCATCGAGACTATACTTGCCACAGACCTTCACATCATCAGGGCCCGGCTCAGGATATCCAAGCGGAAAGCGACGTGTATATGAGTCTGTGGATGTGTAGGACATATCCCCATGTTCCTGCATGGGAGCAAAGAGAAGGATCTGAACCGCATGAGCAAGGATAAATATTTCTATTCGAAGTCCGGCCAATAGTCCTAGGAACCCTGTTCGAACGGACGGCAGTAGTTTCGGTTTGGTGATAAGGGTAGCGAAAGTATCGAGCCAACGGCGCACCGGATAGTGCATCATATAGAAGTAGATAAGATCTACTGGGGATTGAACGCGGTCGTTGTCATAGAATAGGTTGACATACAAAGGCAGCGATTCAAGTTCTGAAAGATGTTCATTCAGTTCTTCATTAGCACCATTTTCCCTCCAGGCAAAAGAACTGCCATCGTACTCTCGGATCTTTTTCACGTAGTTACCTGATGCCAACACGTCGATGGCAGGCCCCACGATACCCGGGAGGACGTTATTGGCATAGGAGATGAAGTCAGCCTTGCTGGCAAACGACAGGTACTTGCTTGCAAGTTCGGCGGAAATTTTGAACCGCGAAATATCTGGGATATCGAAACTATTTATGACACGAAGCTCCCTTGGGCGATAGTGCTCGTACTTAGAATCGAACGACGCGATGTTGGCACGGGTTTCAGGGTGTACGATAGAATAGTCGGCAGTGCGGTGGGACTCGCCGGGCTCCTGATTCTCGCGACCCAAGCTGTTAGATCCAGCTTCTTGTAACGCCATCCTATCGAATCTTTCGTACTGTAAGGACGGATGTCGGTGCGTTTGACGGTTGTGTTGAGGCTAAAGTGTCCAAAGAGATCAGCAGTCAGTTTTAGTCGAAATTTCTTCTAACACTGATGCAGGTTCTTACCGGTCGTTGTTAAGAGCTTATGATACTCGGAATCTTTGTAGATGGTGAGTTGGCGGTGGCTCGAGCCGCGGAAGACACGAAATGGCTCAGTGGTTGAGTCAAGTTGTTAAGCGGTTACGACCATGCGTTTTCAGTAGGACAATAGGGAGAGAGGGAGATATGGGAGGGTTAGGATTGGAATTTTGTGAGATGAAGGATGTGGAAGAGATATTGAGGTTGAGGGGGGGGGCAGTGGAGGAGAGATAAGTGGTGACGGTGAAAAAGAAAATACAGCGACTAGCCAGTGGAAAGTTTTGTACACGCATCGAGCGCTAGTTCGTTGTAGCGTACAATCAAGTAGGTAGCCAGGGCTAATGTAAGGGTGACAGTGGTACCCTAGGCCTCAAATCATTCGGCAGTGTTAGTGAGACATTGCTCTCCAACAGTGTTGCTTATTGATCCTTTAATTCTTTCACATAAGAATACCTCGATTGCTCCGGGGATGATGTAGGAAGACTTAAGCAGTCATTTTCTACTGGTACGAGCTTCTGATCATCAACTACTAGTCAATGGGCGAAATTAGTTAAGACAGGGTCTGGAGCAAGAGCGTCACATCTTCATGCCAGTTACAGGACTGGCGTGGAGCTAGACTTCGTGCTAAAGGAGTGGATAAATGACTATATAGGTAACTAAATGATTGACTAATTTCAGGAAAAAATAAGGTCTTTGAGCAAATAAATGAAAGTAAAGGTGAGGCATAGAGAGAGATAGAGATAAGAAGGCCAAAGAGGATAACGATATGTTTCGCTTTCCCTGGATTGTTTGCGGGAAGGGCATTCTTAATGCGATCCATCGTCGATTAGCTGCTGACAAAAGAAGTGTGCATAAACCTCCGCGTAGCTCCAGTTCTTGTTTGGTTCCCTGTTCTCAGTTTTACGATTCTCGTCTGCTTCCAGATCCCGAAAAACCTGGGTAACCGCGTATCTGAACAGTGCTTTACAGCGAGTGCATCGATCCCTGGGCTCGAAACTGCAACAGCGAAAGGGTGAAGCGAGCTCTTGTTCGTGATTGAAAGAGCCAGGGGGGGTTGCGATGAGATTGAGTAGAGTCTCTTGCGGATACCGGTCATAAAGGGTTCTGCTCCAGTTGACAATATTACGCAGCTGAGCTCTGTCAAAAGCATTACGGCGGCTGTCGCGAAGTTTCCTGACGAAATTGTGCATTTCGTTGTAGCCGTCCCAGTGGTCTGCTGAAAACCCTAGGACGCACGTCGGATGTTCACTTGTTCTCATGCCTAGACAAGCAAACCCAGATTTGGGAAGACCAATCTCAGGATACAAGACCCCTGTTACTTTGAGATGCCGGTATGCTTCAAAGAGTGCCTCTGTGATTGCTTTTGGTCAGTTTCGTGCCTTAGTGGTTGTATTTATGTGAGAGAACTCATACCATGGTTAGCCCATCTGTCACGAGCCGTTACGACTCTTAGAAGAAGCTCAAGAGGACTAAAGGCAGGGATCTCGAATGGTTTAGCGTTCTCTGATATTGAGAACGTGTAAACTTTCTGAATCATTTCCGTAGTAACTGAGTGCCTACCGAGTTCACGCTTGGCGAATTCAATTGCATTATGCAAACACCGATCCAGCCTGTCCAGGGCGTCGATGTGCATAAAATGCAAATATCTTAAGGAGTAAGGCAAAGCCTGTGTCTCCACGGCAGCCCGAACTTTGAGTAGTGGCTCATAGTAGAAATAAGACACAAGGGTAATGAGGTAGGCAGCATCCTGGACTGTTAGGGGTGCAATGGTGGTGGTAGAGCGCCGAAGTTCGTCTCCGAGATCTTCAATTATCATTTCAAGCACTCGCGTTGCTTTCAAACACGTGTTTAGCTTTATTCGATTTGGGGGGTTTTGGTTCCGCCATAGGTCGGGCGTCACTCGATACATGGGAGGTGTTGGTTCATGGTAGACCTCCATCTCTATTCAGCCTAATGAAGCAGATAAAACACAATGATCGGGAGTAATAGGAAGCTTGAAATATAGCATGCACGTGCGATTGGATCAAATGGATGGGGAGGCTCTTGGGGTTTTAAATAAACAATTGTTCAGCTTGTATGGCTTTGGGTATTGTTTTGGGGTGAGCCCAGTTCTAGGTCTCGTTTAATTCAAGTGACAGAACAGAGTACTTTCGAAGCCCTTGTTCACCGGCTCAGTACACGCCACTGCCAACACTGAAGCGAGTTTTCGAGGTGCCAGTGACACCAGGTCCGTCATCGCTCTCGACTAACTCTCCACCAGCTCAACCCCTTCGACCTCTCTCAACTTCTCCCGTATTTCCTCTTACCCATCCAACCTCTCTCACACCTTTGCTTCCTGGTTTCCTGGTACTCTGATTCCACCACTGAACCTCTGTAAGCCGAGGTAACTATCTTTGTGTCACAAGAAAAACTTGTATCTCGAAAGTCTACGTTGGTGTGACTGCGGAACCATTTGAGAGCAAGGTTCGGGTGTCTTCGTGTCACCTGCGATAACTTGAATTTCGATCAGGTCCCCGCTAGAGGAACCTCCGCACAGTTACTCCGCCTAACATTGACCTACCTTCGCTCCCTTGCCTTCATTCGACCACGGAATATCTGAAAGGCGGGGTGGTAATCCCTACTAGTGTCACAAAGAACACATTGGCTCTCCATCAGCGCCCAAGGAACCAACCCCTTCATCCTCCCTCAATCCTCTTGATCTCCCCACTACAGGCAGTTGGACATCAGAGTTACTGGTTCGTGGCTTTGTACAGCGCAGATCGACGACGAGCTGAAGCAGTGTTCATCGTCCCCTTTCACATCACATTGCATCACATTCCCCCCTTCAGAACCTGTTGCAAGCTTCACGTCGTCGCATAGAGTGTAATCGGATCCTTACCCTCTCTCTCAAGACCGCGTCAAACTACTAGGCAGCTGCTAATGTACGTACGTGATAGTTGCAACTTCCACAAACTGACCGATTTCCAGACACTCAGCTTCCCATCGTCAACATACCAGAGAACACTGTCTCTGCCACCGAAGTCCCCAGTCAGATCCCCCATCGAATTTGGTCGCAAACGAGTCGAATCGCCACTATGCTTTCCAACACACGTGTTGCGGAGATTCAGAAGGCAGTTGGCAACCCTTGGACTAGTAAGTCAATCCTCTCGTGTGCACTTTCTGAACCTCATTCAGCTGACTCTATTACCTCAGTGTCCCCAGACGAGTACATGGCGAAATTACAACGTGAAACTGGCAGTGAAGACATGCTAGACCAGTTTCTGCAGAAGGCATGCAAGTTGGACAGAGAATCGTCGCGCTTATCGGCAGAGAACTGGCTCAAGGATCTTACTATGGTGGACTTTAGAAATGTCGCCGCTATTTCTAAGCATCATTTTGCCTTAACTATCTATAAGGTGGATAGATTTGATCTCGGCACCGACGGCGAGGAGACCTTTGCGATCGCGACAAATTCTGAGGCTCTATGGACCCAGGAAGTGGTGTCCCCCCCACCACCACCCTCCGCAAACATCAACTCTGGAAAATATCATGCCCATCCTGCCTTGATCTCTCTGCAGAAGGGTGAAGCTTCCCCTTCTCACCCTGATCCGGAGCCTTCCAACACCGGTACACTCTCAGCTTCCAGCAAACCACTTCCTTCTCTCGTCATGCCCATCGGACAGTTACAGAAGAAACCTAAGGCCAAGACAGACAACTTCTTCCGCCACACCAATTATGTCCTTGTCATTGACGCCGGCACGACTAGCCATCCTGTCTGGCTGATTTATGACCGAAACGCGCAAGATGATTTGGGTGACCGACGCATCGTCAACCCTGACAAGCAGCCCCTGGTCTTCAAGGAACTTGGAAAGAACTTTGATGCTATGCAGGTTTTCTCAAGTTTCCAAGAGTGGCTTGACTCCTACGGAAATCTCAACTTCGCTCAGATGCAGAAGGCTATGCAGGAAACGGGTATCACAGGACGAATCAAGGCTACGGAGATTGCCATTTGGGAGGCTAACAAGCTTTTCCGCAAGTAGATGTCTTCTACATTTGTGCTTCGTGTATAAGAGAGAGGGGCCAGAGCAGGGAAGCGATGGATCGGGCCTTGAAGCATGAGGTCTTGATGACTTGTATGGCGAACCACTCTCCTTGGGGGGCAGAATCATCTCCCCTCAGGTTTTTACGGCACAGGTTTAGTGCCCATGTACTTAGTTCTAGCTAGCCCTTGTAATCACTGTCGGTGCAGCAGCCCATTGTACCCCTGCGCGAGTCTACCAAGTGAAAATGTCCTCAGATACAGACACTTCCATTTGCTTGCACTTTCACGGCTAACAGGTACGTTGTCTCCAAGTCATTCAGGTGGAAAGTCCAGCAGCAACCTTCGCTTACTTTTGCGTAGACCTCAAAGATGCTACTTCCCTTCACATGGATCCCATTAAGCGCCATACTCGAGCCTGGCAATGCCGGCAACTTCACCGACCAAGGCATTCATCAAGTCTGCCTTATTTGGATAACTCAATCGTGTAATCCCCGAAAGAAATCCCCGCATCAAATTCGTTCGTGGGGCGATCACAAGCCGCTCTTCCAACCCTTGTTCTAATCGAAGCCATGCCGCGCTGGCCTCCACCACTGTTTCGAATATCGATTTGTGCAAGGCTTTTCATGGAGGGAAAGTATCGCCGTATCACGTCGTAACGGCAACTTCGAGGGTCCAGACAGTCATTCATTCGCGCGTACGCTGGGTAAACGCGGACAGTGCCATCGCCGATTGTTGTCGGGTGTGCTAGAACTGGGGGACGAATGACTGGGGTATCGGAAATAATTGAGGAGGTTTGGTCATTGGTAGTCCTGTATTGGTTGTTGATAAGGTCAGGGCTGCCAGGAGGTTGCTTCGCATCGATCGTGGTTGGATACTGGGCGTAAAGGTTGTTAGCCCGCGGTTCACCAAAGGCTACTTGCGGATATTTTCAGTGAATGCTGCAGCATCGATTGTCGTGGCACCAGTTGCAATTGCGCTGTATGAGGTTCGGGTGATGGTGATAAGGGTATTTGGCGTTTGAGATGGGTAGGACAACGTCAAAGGAAGAGGAGGTGGCGTCGCCTTTACCTCCGTCAGTAGCCGCTGCAATGAGCGCAGCATTACTCGTCGCAATATTTGTAATCTGGATCCTGGGCAATGTCTTGAGAAGGACCCTTCCCCAAGTGGTGCTCTGTGGCGGTCTCTCTCGTCCAGCACCAAGGTCAAGGCCAGAAGACTGGATATCACGCTCTACCGCAAACTGCTGGTTTGTCTCATTACCAGCCTCTGCGACACTAAAGCAGAAATAAACTCATTATCTGCAGGAACGTTTCTATCTCAGATTAGATCTGACTCTGGCGAGATGGCAAAGGTTGCATTGAGCTGAGTCTATGTGGCGCAACTGACGAGTAAGACAGACAGCCCTCAATCTGAGTTCTGACAGGCATTTAACGTTGTTTTCTCCCCGGATAAATCGCTTGAGACTACAAAATCTTACATCTATCGGAGTTCATCTACAAAAAGGTCCTGGTGCATTCGGGCTGAAGCTAAGCACTAAGTCTGCAACCCTGGCTTGTCGCGGTGGCTTGGCTCGAGGCTGGCTTCACAGTATGCATAGCTTCCTTTTTAGCCGACCGATCAACACCATTTTCGTCATCGACTTTCTCACCGGCATTTGGATCTCCAGTCGGGAGAAGGGAATAAATGAAACCACCACCACCGTCGTCCTCTCCCCCACAGGACAACCAAAGTCCAGCCAGCGGCAGAGATATCGACGGCATTCCCATAATCATGTGCAGTGATTGTATCACCATGGAGTGACTTGTAAGCAGGATCATGCTCTTATTCACACGGAACGATAACGCCCCGAGCGCCTGTGACACGTTCACCCTCCACGACAATGATGCAAAAGGGGGTGAAACGTTGTCAGTTGGCTGAGAAACGCTCGCAGCCTGCCTTTGAACTCCGACACTGTGGCTTGCCAAGCCAGCCCCTATCTCACCGGGCTGGGGTTGCTCAGCGTCAGTTGAATTGTGTGGAAGAAGCTAGGAAGTAGTTGTCTCAAGGGGCGGCGGCGGCGTAGACTCGGAGCTGCTATCATAACGGAGACCCGACGTGGCTTCGACCGGGCCAGCACCGGTGTAATAGCTCTCGGGCGCGTGCGTGTTCGTGTGTCGAGGACCCTCGGCGACAGGTCCAGTTGTTGGGCTTAGATCAGATACGTCGGTATCATTCATGGGGTCTGGGGTGTCGGGCGCTCGGATCGGGTTTTTACTTGGGACTTGTCAGCTCCGGCGATGATGCCTTGCACTTTGCTAATACACAGTCAGCCGGTCCGGTAACGAAAGCCTGATTTTGTGGTAGTACGAACCGGAGGAATTCATGCTTCTCTCGTGGTGTCCGACGCTGCACCAGCGCCTCACTCGGTGATTGTAGCTCTTAGGAGCATCTCCAGTGGCTGCCTAATTGCCGTCGGGTAGGGAATGTCAAGGATGAACTTGAATACAGTGCCATGACGGCTGGTGGTGATGGAGGCCTCGTACTCCTGCGATCGAACAGCCGATGGAAGACACAGTGCCAGAGCACCGACCTTTCACGATGGCACCAGGTGAAGCGACTGATACGAGGCAAGTCGAGGAACAATGACAGACTCAGGGGTAAAGACGTGGACAAGAGATTTGAAGCACTGTCGCGGAACATCGAGCTCATGGCACGCCCATTGATTTCACTTATTTTGATGATGTGAGGGCGAACATTGAAGGCCCGAGAGGCTGACAGCCTGTGAAGCTTTGATGTACGCGTTGGGAGCTGTTCACTGCGCTACGGTTCATGAACATCCGCAGCAATTTAAAAAGGAATACTCGATAGCCCTATTTCACTCTAAATCAACAATTTTCCAAGATAATAGCCTTCAAAGGGCCAGTATGTACTGTCCAGATCATCCAAGGGATGGAGGCAGAGCGACTGAAATGACACGTAAAAGCCATCCTAGTTTCGTCGGGTTCAGCGAACCCAAAGGCAGTACCGGCATTTCTACTGAATTCCCGCTCATTCTTCAGTGCTGGTTTGAACATTACAGGGCCTTCGAGGCGCTGCAGACTGGTTTATGGGACATATTCAACGCAGGGCGACAAGTGACTCCGGTATACCTCGCCCTCAACCACGCTATAACGCTCTGCTATAACATGGAGTGTCTTTTTTGCGATGCTCCACACCGAAGACGGTAAACATCTGTACCGTGGTCTTTTTACATGTCCCTGATCATCCAGTAGGCGTCGAGTCTTTTAGTTTATGTATTTCAAAAGGCCACTCATTGTTTTTTTGCTGTCTTCCTCATCGCGGCTCGTCCTAGTCATGCTAGGCTAGCCTTTAGGGCTGTTGGTAGGCACAATGCGTCGGGTAGATAGATAACCTAGAGCAGGGTCCTCTACGAGAGCTATATTAGACATAAATATCGTCAAAACTCCATAAACATCTCTCGTACTATGACGACTGAGAGTAAACAGAATTCTCGGAGCTGTAGCCCGAGCAGATCTTGGTGATAAGGATGTTCCCCGAAAATAGGCGGCCACTTTCGGGACAGTCTACGCTCTTTACAGAGAGTAAGGCCTCGCGACAGCACTGCTCGCCATGCTTATTGCAAGTCGACTTTCTATACCTGAAAAAACCTCCCCCGTCGTGATAAATAGGGTTCAAACACGAGGCTTATGGGTTCTCGTTATTTCTCGACGATGTCGTGCAATGGGGGATTACTTCAGGACGTATTCAATATCTACAACATCTAGATATGCGTGGAACGGCTTGAGACAGAAAACCGCAGCAATTAGATACCCAAGCTCTCAGGTCTCACGAACCTTCGAGAATCCTTTTTTTTTTTATTAATACTTTGGCTCTTTTTTCTCCTTTTTTTGACAGGTTCACATGAAGTGAAGCTTGAAGTTCAGTGTGGATAGAGTGAAGTTGAGACTGTTCGTAGTGCTCGACAGCGATTGGTTTGTTCGCTGTCGCTTCCCAATACAGTTAGTGCTGATCTTCCACCCTACCTCTGATGGATCACTAGCGCCAAGAGACTCGATCCTTCGAACAAGTCACCTCTTTAGCTGTTCATTCGTCTGTTCGGTATTCATCCTCTTTCGAATCTCGCATGATCCCAGCTAACATCACAATTTGCACCATGATCGCTCCCAAACCAGCCTCACGAAGCCAAACCAAAGTAAAGACGGGTTGCGTAACATGCCGGTCAGTCAAGACTCCACCATCTGACCTTTGCAAGGATCAGACTTACCGACAATAGAATCAGGAAGATCAAGTGCGACGAGGCTAAGCCCTTCTGTGAGAAGTGTGTCAAGACTGGGCGCAAATGCGATGGCTATGAGTCTGTCTTCAAGCCCTTCTCCAGCACGCCGCAGCCGATCGCCAAGCCAGGTGCTGCAGCTTCAGGGCATGATAATGCCAAGGGAGAACTCCCACTGAGCACTGGCGACCTCAACCGATACTTCTCGACCAAGACGATATTCGGTGTTGAGCTGAGCTGCAACGAGGAGGCAGCGGAGGTCCTACAAGCCAGCTTGACTAACGATTCGATACGCCATGCTCTGCTGTCGCTCAGGGCGCTTCGTGGAAACCTCGAGTCAAGGAACGAGAGAGATGGATCCGAGACCGGCGAGCAGCAGCGATTGAGTTACAACTTCGGTCTGCAACAGTATAGCAAGGCTTTGACGAGTCTTGCATCCAACCTCGCATACCCCAGCTCCGACAGCTTGAAGTCCGCACTCCTTTGTTGCCAGGTTTTGATCAGCGTTGAGCAAGTCCGGAGTAACTTCTCGGCCATGGGACTGCATATCATTCGTGGATTGGACATCCTGCGCGCGTACCGCGCCAGACCGTACCTGACCACCCATGACCTAATGCCCGCACGTCATTCTGGTCTGCCCTCCTTGGACATGTTTATTATAAAGCTGTTCGCTGCGCCTTGCAAGTTCACAGAACAACAGACCTCAGAATCTCGGAGCATAATGACGCCACCAACGGAGACAAATGATCGGAAACTTGCACCGAATATGCGAGCAGAACTAACGAAAGTTGCGGCGTCCACTATGGCGCTTCTTGAAAGGGTTGCAAAGATCCAGTCTAAGGAACAGGTTCAAGCAATCCTTTCTGAGAGACGGGATCTGCTTGATGGCTTAGACTCATGGCTTGGTGCTCTTGAAGCTCTTCAGAAGGAGACGCAACCAGGGGAGCCCGAGTCAGTCTCCGACATCTTCCTGCGCATTTTGCATCTGATCTTAAAGATCATTCTTCTTGGGACTCTGGAGACTTCACCATATCTTGATGCCAAGCTAAGAGATGAAAGTAAGCAACTGCTGGATTTAGCAAACATCGTCAACGAACGACTGAAGGACTACGATATGCGTCGGGGAATTGTTAGTAGCTTGTCGAAGTAATCTCCATAGATGTATGAGTCATTTAATATCGCGATGTTCCGTTGCAAAGTCCCACCCGAATTTGTAAGTCCGAGACGCGAGCTGGATCTGTGCGTGAGATGCAGCTCATCCCAGAGAAGCATGCTGACCGAACCGACCAATGAGAGGCTGACTCTGCTAATCAGCCCACCATGCAGGTCTAGATATATAAACGGGTGATTAAACCATGAATGCTTTTCTCAGCACGACCAACTTCCTCTCATCATTCAGTACCACCAAAGCTATCATCCTTTTTCAACCTGTCGCTAAAACAATACATCATCAGCCTCCTGCGACAACTCGTCCGTCTCCCAGCATGCACTTCCTCCTCCTCGGCGCAACAGGCCGTACCGGCAAATACGTCGTCTCCGAGATTCTTTCCCAGAAGCACACCGCTGTCGCACTTGTACGCGATGCCAGCAAAATCGCTTCTCAGCCTGGCCTCACCGTCGTCGTCGGCTCACCACTCTCCAAGGACGATATCCGCCGTGCTCTGACTGCTGCTCCAGGCTTGATACCATCTGCAGCAATCACGACTCTCAACGCAGTCCGCAAATCAGACAACCCCTTCGCAGCTCAAGTCTCACCCCCTCGTTTCCTGGCAGACTCATGCGCCAATACGTGTGAGGTTCTGGCCGAAGCTGGTATCAAGCGCATCGTCGTCATGTCAACAGTAGGCGTTGGAGATTCGTGGGGTAAGCTTCCGTGGGTCACCAAAGCGTTCCTGGGTTGGACCAACGTCAAGTATGCTCTGGAGGATCATAATCTGTTGAATAAGGAGATTCGGTCTACCGACATGGACTGGACTCTGGTGAGAGCCAGTAGGCTAGAGTTTGGGAAGGAGACGGACAAGGGTGTTGAGACGCTCGGTAGTGCTGGTGAAGGAATGGGCATGTCTGATAGTGTCACGCCGAATAGTGTGGCGAGATTCTTGGTCAAAGTTGCGGTCGAGGGAGCATTCGTCAAGGAGGCTGTTGTTGTCCGGAACTGAAGAGTGTGACGAAAGTCCGGTTTGTTAGCATCGAGGACAGCAGGGTTTAATACAGCATTTATGATAATAATTACAAGATTGACCACTGTTTCAATGAGGTGCTGCAACTTGCATGAACAAATTTCTCATATACGCTATCTGTATGTATCATGACCATGACCACTATATACAAAGAACTGATATACAATTTCCCGTATCATCCAACTTCAGACACTCGAGAAGCTCAACTCTTAGTACACCTTGGTGACAGGAGTCTTGATATAAGGCTTCAAGCTAGTCTTTCCATTCATCTCCTCATCAATAGCCTGAACAAACGCCTTGGCAATGAGGTCCGCAGCCTCAGGGCTAGTATGCGTATGATCCTTGGGATACAAAGAGTTGACCTTTGCATTACCCAGCTTCTGATACATCTTCGTAACAGCGGCGAAGTGATCAACATAAGTAACGCTAGGGCTGTTCAAAGCCCTAGCAGCAGTGGGAACATATCCCACGAAGCGAGGAGCGCCAGGCTCAAACGTTCCAGTCTCCCATTGGTTGTTGGGAGTCTGAGAGCTGAGAATGACTGTAGCGCCCTTGGCGACGAGGGCTTTGGCGGCTTGCGAGACGTAGAAGACGAACGTGTATACTTTCTCGCCCGTCTTGTCGGAGATGCAGACTTCTGTGCCGGCGCCGGGACAGTCGGAGCGGTTGTTGTCGTTCTTTTCAGGGGAGCCACCGTCGTTGTGGCCGAATTCGATGACGACGATGTCGCCTTTCTTGACGAGGTTGACGATCTCGGTGAAGCGGCCCTCGTTGGTGTAGGAGCGGGCTGAGCGGCCGCCGATGGCTTTGTTGACGGCTGTGACCTTGAGATATTTGCCGATGTGGTTACCCCAACCGTCGGTTACACCGTCGTTGGCTCCATTCCTTGCCATGGTGGAGTCACCTTTCATCTGATCAGCGTCTATTTTGGGATCATCACAAATTTAATCCACTTACCAGCAAAGTACACTGTCTGGCCAGACACGACCTGGAAAGCTCCAGCGACGAGCGCCGCAAGTGAAAGAGACAGCTTCATTCTGACTTGAGTTTCAGATAAAAACACTGACGAGAACACGATGAAACCCAAGAAGTGCTCACAGCCGTATATATCTACATCAAGGGATCGAAATTGCATCAATTAAACCCCCAAACTGACAATCCAGGTGATCATTCGTTTTACAAAACAAGGTTCGCCATCCAGACTCCGGGTTTACCTATTCTGGTGGCTCTCCGTCCGTGCCAAGCCTGATGAAACAGGGATATGAAGCCTTTTCCCACCATTCAGAAAACACATCGACCCTAGACAGCCGCCAGGATTGGGCCGGCACTTGTAGACCAAGTCGAATGAGCCGATTGATGGATAAAGTCCCGCTATTGGAAAAGATGCTATTTTGGTAGGGTTTGATGCCACGAGGAGCGGCGCACTCGGTGATCTCGGCATTGTTTCAGCGATTCTTAGTGTCAAAGTCTAAAATCATTCGTTGAGGTACGGAAGGGCGTGGGAAAGTGTCTCGGGGGAATAAGGACCGAACGCGGGGAGGTGGCATATCTTTTCCTTTTTGATCGTGAGGACATTGGGGGAGATTTAAGCTTGGAAGGTGACAGTTCGTAGCTAATTAGGACCTCGGCTCTTGAGTTGCGATGGTTCTTGAAGGAAAGTCCCATTGAAGATGCAGAACACATCAAGTTTGTCTTCTTGGTAAAGCGGTGAGACGAGCTGAAGACGAGGAGGTTGTGTTGAATGGTGATGACATGACCTCTTTGCCCATCGTGCGTCAACACTCCCATTAGTGTTTTGTTTCGACGAACATTGACAAGCGAAGAGATTTCATACACTCTGGAGCAAACTGGCCAGGACATGCAAAAGTTGGAAGTGTATGTTCACCGAAAGCAGAAGTCTGGTTGGTGAACAGCTAACCCAAGAATATCACGTTCAGTGAACGAAATCATGTTCAAAATACCTCTTCAACACATGTGATGTAAGCATAAGCAGTGTGAAAGCCAGAGAGATATTACAGGTTTCTATCGTAATTTAGCATGGCTCTTTATACTATATTGCCAGTACCAGCTCACCCTAGAGTTGTTCACCTTTTTGGCTTGCTATCGATAAGCAATCATGACGCACGTCATACTTCCTTATCGTGATACCGCCGATAAGTGATAAGAGGGCAACGATCGACAACGGTTTCAGGTACCGCAAGCAGCCCACTATACCGCCAGATTTGTCCGAGCTCGCTATTAACGGGGCTGTCGTGATCAGGAGATAGCTTCCGGATCAGAAAGCTTGTTTTCGTCTGCTCTCGGCCCACGTCGCTAATGGTGATGGAGACTCTATGGGGCCGTTGAGGTCATCCTTCAAATCGGTTACACAAGATGGAAGACAAGCATCTGCCATTAGAAGCCATTTAAGAGGCAAACAAGCAAGGATTGCAAAAGAGACTTTTGCTTCAAATGAAATACTAACTATGATACGGTGCCAGGTCTCTGGTAAAGCAAAAACCAAAAAGACTTAAAATCTCGATCATCTTGCACCCATGCGCCATGCCACCACAATCAATTCCAAACACGCTCTCCAATCCCATCCAATAAAATCCCTACCATTTCAATCATCACAAGCACGAAAGAGCCTCTTCCGCCAAGGCCCCTTAATAAACCTCCATGAAACGAAACGAGCACTTTTCGTAAAGATTAAATACCCCGCCAATAGCAGCCTCGATATTTGAAACAAACCCACCGACCACCATCCTTTTCTGTTGGCGCGCTTGCTTTCGCAGGGATCGTTTGCAAGAAGCGGTTGATCCACTGGAGGAATCGATATCTTGACGCGCAGGTTCTGGAACGTGGGAGGTCTGAGGTGAGAGCACCCTTGGAGAAAGTTCCTTGCCTTGGAGGGAGTTTTCCCGGTTGGTGTACGTATGTTCTTGTTTATCGGACATTAAGGCGTGTTGCATTGGATCCGCTGATCGTCGGGATGTAAAGAGATATATAGGATGTTAATGCTCGCTGTGAAGTGATTGTGTTCAAGCTACGCTCTTTGTCGCTGCCTTTCTTTCTCTTCCACCGCTAGTACGGTGTTTTTCTCTTCCCTACCGCTCGCGGTACATTCCATTCTTTTCAACCAGACCCTGGTGGTCTATCCTCACTCTCTTGAATCTTCAAACACATCCGTTCATTCTTCACCATGCGCTTCACGCTCTCCAGCATGGCAGGCCTTCTGGGTCTCGCCTCCGCCCAAGGCCTTCGATCCTCCGCCTACACCGATCCCAAGACGGGCATCGATTTCCAGCGCTTCGTCGACGATGGCTACAGCCTCGGTATCGCTGTCCCCGAGACCCTGGGTAAGGATCTCATTGCGCAGATGGTGTTTCCTCGTGAGAAGGAGGGCTGGGGTGGTATTTCGTTCAGAGGCGGTATGGTTGGCGGTATGCTCTTTGTCGCGTGGCCGAATGGCGATGATATGGTTACAAGTTTTCGTATGGCGAACTCGTACGCCAATCCTGATGTTTACACCAACACTACCGTCAAGGCTACGCCTATTCCTGAGGGTACCTTTGTCAACAGCACTCACGTCTCGTACACTTTCCTCTGCGAGGGCTGTGTTGTTGAGAAGACTACTTCGCTGACTGGCGAGTCTCCTGTCGTTGGATATGCGTGGTCGTCTATTGATGTCGACACCCCTTCTGACCCCGAGAGCGCTCTGAACTACCACGGCGCTGGCTTTGGACAGTTCGGTCTTGACATCAAAAAGGCCGCTTCTGCCAAATTCGCTACCTGGGCTGACATGGCGAAGGAGACAACTCCTGCTCCTGGAACAGGTACACCCGGTGTTCCTGGAAACTCTACGACTCTTCCCCCCACTACTTCCAACGTTACCTACGATGTCATCGTCGTCGGCGGTGGCCCAGCTGGTATCATCGCCGCGGAGCGTCTCGCCGAGTCTGGCGCAAGTGTTCTTCTCATCGAACGCGGCCCAGCCAACACCGTCGCTCTCGGTAACGCTGCCCAGGCCCTCCCTTGGAACAGCACCCTCACTCCGTACGACATCCCCGCTCTCGGCAGCAGCATGACCAGCATGTCTGGCACCAAGTTCTGCAGTGACACTGCCTCCACCGCTGGCTGTCTCCTCGGCGGATCCAGCTCCATCAACGGCCTCAACTTCATCCACCCTCCTGAGCGTGACTTCCAGCGCTGGCCTAAGGGCTGGAGCTGGTCTGACCTCTCCAAGGCCGCTGACCGTCTTTACGAGCGCAACCCCGGTACTACTCTTCCCTCAGACGATGGAAAGTACTACGATGACCGTACCTACACTATCCTCTCGGGATACCTGAGCGCCAAGGGCTGGAAGGAAGTTGACTCTATTGAGGAGCCCAACGAGAAGCACCTCGTGTACTCTCGTCCTTCGTGGTCTATCAAGAACAACATGCGTGCTGGCCCTGCTCGCACTTACATGCCCTTCGCCAAGAACCTCCCCAACTTTACCCTCAAGCTCGAGACAAAGGTTATCCAGCCCATTCGATCCGGCAGCAAGATCACTGGTGTTCTTACCCAAGGTGCCAACGGTAGCAAGCAGATCATCAATGTCAAGGCTGGCGGTAAGGTCGTCCTCGCGGCTGGTGCCATGTCGACTCCTCGTCTGCTCTGGAACGCTGGTATCGGCAAGTCTGATGCTCTCGCTATCGTCAAGCAGGGTGCTTCCAAGACTGGTGTGACCCTCCCTGCTGCTTCTGACTTCATTGACCTCCCTGTCGGACACCATCTTCAGGACCACGCCCAGGTTATGCTCCAGTTCAAGACGAAGAGCAACTTCACCGCTTACAAGTTCAACAACATCGCTACCGACCCCGTCAAGTCTGACTTGGAGCTTTACTACCAGGGCTCTGGCCCCATCACCCAGGCTGCTCAGCGTATGCACCTCTGGACATCTGCCAAGGGCGCCGATGGCCGCGTTCGCTACCTCCAGGGTACCGCTAGTGCCATGGCCGATGGCATCATCACTGTCCGAACATTCTTGACCCACGGTACCAGCACTGTCGGTGAGCTTGGTATCACCGCTGGTGGAAACACCGTCCTCAACACCAAGCCCTGGCTGATCGACCAGGAGGATCGCAAGGCCATGGCCGACTTTGTTCAGTACTGGCTTGACCTCACCAGCGGCAGCAACTCTACCCTTTCCTACATCACACCCGGTGCTACAGTTGACGATATCCTGGCTACCAAGATGATCAGCGGAGATCACTGGATGGGCAGCGCCAAGATGGGCGTTGACGACGGCCGAAAGGCCAACGGTAGCGCTGTTGTTGATCTCAACACCAAGGTCTACGGCACCGACAACCTCTTCGTCGTCGATGCATCCATGCACCCTGATCTTCCCACCGGTAACACTCAGGCCATCATCATGGTCGCCGCTGAGCACGCCGCCAAGAAGATTGCTGCTCTCAAGATCGGCGGTAGCAACTCTACTGTCCCTGAGCCCATCAGCTCTGCTCCCACCCCGGTTCCTACTCCTGGATCTAAGTGCAAGCGAGGTCTTCGTCGTCGTCGCGCTGCTCGTGTGCCCATGGACTTTCGACGACGATCGGTTTACTAAGCGATGATTGATGGTGGAAATGGACGAAATTCAGTGAATATATTTCTTGTGTACATAGAAGTTAAGGCAGTTGTGAATATATGAGCCCTTCATATGAACATTATCGTGTTGTCGCGTGTCAAGTTAAAATAGAAACAATAAATTGCCAATAATGGTGCTCCCTGTCAGCATTTAACCCCCCTGTAATTCCTCCAGTTTATAAACTTTTACTGGTCAGGCTAGCCTCGGCCTCGCGTTCGCGTTCGTCGTAAGCTCGGGATCGGGCAGACAAACCATCCGATTTCCTCTGGTAATCAAACAAACTCCCCGTTTCTTAGAACCACTCAATTTTCCCCCAAATTCCACTCGGAACGAGTGCGAGATCCCACTTCTTCCAGAATCACATTCCGCTGCCTTGTGCATTCCAAGGTCGTCTTTTCAATGGACGGGGAGACGGATCAGGTCAAATCCACTCGCGTGGGGTACAAAAAGTCCCGAAATGGTTGCATACGTTGCAAAAAGCGGCGAGTCAAGGTATGCAAATAGAGTCGCGACTCATGACTAGTGACACCTGTCTAACTGTGTAACAGTGTGACGAAGAGGTCCCTTGTTCTGCATGCGTGAGGCACAGAGTCCGGTGCAGCTTAGAACTCGTTAAATCGGATGACTACCAAGAACAAAAACCTCTACCCAATCACCTTCTCCAAACACCAAGCCGCAGCTTACCAGCTGGTAGTCCAGCATCTCTATTATCCGGCTCTTTATTCTCAAGCCCTCTCGATGAGCCTGACTGCTGGGTCTCCACCGCCGAGCTCATGCTTCACTACACTACCGTCACGTACAAAACCATGGTCTTCAACGAGAGGACCATCCCCACCTTTCAACAATCAGTACCCCAAGTCGCCTTAGGATATCCCTGGTTTCTCCGACAGGTATTGGCCTTTTCAGGCTATCACCTCGCTCACCTCCGCCCCGAAAAGAGACACTTCTACCTCCTACAAGCATCAAAGCACCAGAATGCTTCTCTACGTGGACTCAGAGAAGCACTATCCGAACCAGTCAACTCATCGAACTGCCACGCTTTATACGCCAGCACAACCTTCGTAGTAGTCAACAAATTCGCGGCATTTCCAAACTGCGACGACTTTCGAAGTCATGGGTGCTCCCAACCTGTTCAGAGTCTCATGGAGATCTTTTCTCTCGTCAACGGTATGGAGGCCGTTCTGCATTCACCTGGAGCCGCGGATCTTAGGAACGGTCCTCTGAAAGAGCTTTTCTGCGAGACGCCGCATCAGCATGTTAATAGCTACCTTCTTCGCGGTCTCCATGCCAGATTGCCCGAGCTCGCACGGCGGATATCGTCGGACTCGATGGAAGATCAGTCCAGATCCGTGCTGACGTCCGCCGTCGTATCTATCACTGCTTGTGTCAATGACGCGTTTTCAAATTTGTACAAAGTTTCACCTCCAGAGCTGAGGGTGATCTTTTCGTGGCCCATGTCTGTGCCGCGTGATTTCTTGGATCTGGCTGTGTCGGGGCACCCGTTGGCTCTTGTCATTCTGGCGTACTATGATATTCTACTGTACTGGGGCGAAACGGAGTATTGGTTCTTTGAGAACTGGGCAGAAACGTTGATTACGGCCATTGTGGAAAAGGTCAAAGGTTCACCATGGGAAGATCTTCTTAATTGGCCGGTTGAAGTCATTTTACACCATTAGTTTATTGCAATGAGCGTCGTCAAATTTCGGGAGGGCGTTGAGCACTCCCAAGCCGGGTGGCAAAATGAGGTCTTGTAATATTACGATCTGAAGCTTAAGTATTTTTAAACGATGGGGCAGACATCTGAACGTTACGCATCCTGATGCTCTTGGACTCTTTGTGGCGGTTCTGTATGCACCTAATCTAGTTGATACGGAGACCCATGTCTCAGCTCTGAGTTGCCAATACCTACAACGTCACCCGAATGTAAGGGATCTGAAGCTTCGGGTAATATGCAATTTCACCCTCAACCATACATTTGGAATACTCCGTGAACGAAAAGGTCTTGCTGAACCCCGACTTATTGAAGGTCTTGGTGACTTGCTTCGAGCAGGGCATGGCCATCTTTGGAATCTTGGTCCATCGCTGGTAGCTAATGACACTCGGCTCCATGACAACCCCAGACCTGTCAGGACCAAATGATGACTTGGCGATCTGGCCATTGTACCGCTCAAAAGCTTTCTTCATAGTAGAAAGATGTTCATAAATATCCCTCCTCATGACTGTCTTCATCATGATTATCTGCTGCAGCAAGTCGTCATTCTCGGGACGTTCTTTGATGTTGAGCTCTTTTTCTATATCGTCGGAACTTGAATCGCTCACATTCACTAATGATTTGAATGTAGAGGTGACAAAACCTCGATTCTCGGTCGAAAAGTCCGCGTAAAAGTCAACTATCGACCCTATCTTCCTTTGCAGGAGGAATGCACGGTCGACGGTGGGTACGAACTTGAAAAGATCTTGAACAGTTTGAAATTCGCCTCCTATGAATAGATCGGCACTTTCAGACTCGTCTGAGAGTTCTTCGGCGAGTTTGTTAGCATCCTGTGCCTCCTTAATGAATGCTGTAAGTTGGTTGTTTCCTGTCTCCGGGGCACGGATGGTATTAATAAGCTGAGTGTTATTGATTATATCGCCAACTGTAAGATGTTGTTAGTTGCTGTGGGTGTTGATTGAACTCTCATAAGCCTACCTTGCTTGAAAAATGAGGATACTGCAGGTCCATCGCAGCTACCGAGCTCAACACAAGAGGTTTGGCTGGCATATTCAAACCTGGACCGGAAGCCGAGGAAAGGCGACCCGAGATTCTGAGCGGCCAAATTAAGGTCGTTGGAGATAAGCAGTAGGTTTTGGAGAAAGGTAACCCACGGAACGAAGAGCCCCTGTCGGAACTGTCGGGCAATCTCGGTCATGTATGGGGTGAAAAGGTTCCCAATGGTCTCTTGAATTTGCATGTTTTCACAAGAGGAGCCTGGTTTACAGGATTTAATAATACCCATAAGCTTAGCATAAATGTCTTCGTTAATCTGAACGTCTGTCAGAGTGATGGAATAACGTAGAAGGCGGTGTAAAATGAGCATACCTCAGGCCCCTCAATAATTAGCACTTTCGGCTTTGCCTTGGACTGGAGGGCCTTTCTGACTTTGTCCCTGTCATCGGCTGTACCGAAGCCCGAGTTATTCATACACTACGAGCAAGTAATGATTAAGAGCTATCCAGATATGGGAATCGGGAGAGCTTACCTTTTGAAGTCCCAGGGCTTGGTCAACATCCTTTGAATTTGCAGGCGATAAAACTCCCTGCTCAAACGACTTAAAGCCTGATGTGGCACTCAATTTGCTAATACGTGGAAAGCATTGGCAGATTGCGTCGGAGGACTGGATGAAGTTGTCGCCTTGGGGCTGACCCAAGATCTTTCGCACAGTATCGCAGAGGTTGACCTTTTTGGTGAGAATTTCCAAGCCTGTAGTGACTTGCTTCGTCGTATCAATCCATCCTCCTCAGCATTAGTGGGTATGTCTACTGGTCAGGGGAAGAACCATACCTGGAACACATCTCCATGCATCACACATAAGCTTTGGCTTAGTTGGCGTAGGACAAGGTTTTTTGTATTTCTCCTTGGACTTGCATTCATCATACTAGAGCCAGACAGTCAGCGAGCCCTTGGATGATGAGATGATTGAGATGGGTACCTTTCTATCAGGGACTGTCTTCACAGTAAAGTTGACACCATAAGGCACAGAAAACTCAAACTTGCAGGTTGACAAGTTTTTCAAGCCTGTGCATGTCTGTTGGAGAGTATTCTGTGCAAGCGCTGTCTCTGCGAGAAGAAACCAGGGAATCAACCGAGGAAGAAAACTATGCTGTCTCATCGTGTCTGCTAGTGTAGTGTTACAAATGTGATGGGCTGTTGCGGCACAAGAGCGAGTGAATTAGGCAGAAAAGCCTTTTATTTATGCAGAGTACTAAATCTTTGGCGGCGTATTTTGTTCAACGATATCTCTGAAACTATTTTCTTTGCATATCTGAAATGTCGGGTTTGGCGTTAGCTGATAACCCTAAAACTACTAAACAGAACTTGGAAACACAAGGCGTTATTCTTGCGTTAGCAAATGAGGTCTGGATTCTCAGAAGCGAAGGCTCCTGCGCCACATTCCTCCAAAAGCGTTCACATCATGCCATTATACTGAGCGCTTGTAGAAGTGTGGCTACATAAGCTTAAACGAGGCTGGCTGGACCTTGCTAGTAGGCGTTGAACATGTACTGGTATGTGCCGGAAGTGACTCGGCTTTGTGTATTGAGCTGGGCTTGATATCGCACCTAATAGGAAAATATTCGAGCTTTGGTCGAATATCGTAATCGTATGGCTTGAGTAGCTACGTTCTCCCTATGCTATCTCCCTGACTCAACTTCAGTCGCTCTCAGTTTCGTGTACTTCGAATGTCGCATTCATCTTATACCGCGTAATAATACTGCGCCAAGATGCCACATATCATGCTTTTCACTTCTGGAATCTCCACTGAAGTCAATCTAAATCCTCTAAATTTAAACATAACACTGACTAAGAAGATGATATATAGCGCGATATTAATTAACCATTAGAAGCGAATGGTGAATTGAGTACAGTTAAGAATTATTTAGATTGAAAAGTTGGATATACTACAACCCATATACATAAGTTGAAGAGAAATGTAGGTTTGAAGCCAGCCAGAGGCCATAGAAACTAATCCGCATGGGGAAACAGTTGAAGCTCGATGGCTTCCAAACCACCAATCGTGGAAGGGTTGCTATCCGATGACATGACAAGAGCAGGAGAGTTGACCAGCCTATCAGGTATCATGTAGAACTTGTCCCAGGTACCAGGAACCGAGTAGCAATTAGTATCACCTGATACCTCATCCATGTGGCATTCACCAGCTGGTGCAGAGCACTTGAGTTTTCGGTCTCGAGTTTGTTCACACGTGAGGGGTACAACTCCAGAGTACTGGCCAGGGTTGCAGAGCATATTGGCGGGAGGGAAACCATCGCCCCCGAATGAAACGCACAAGTATTTCCCATTTATCTCTCGTGCATAGTTGGTGCCGGCTTCGATGGAGAAGGTCAGAATTGGGGGGGACGGCGTGTACCATCCGATGTAACTATATCTGACCGCATCGCCTCGCAGCCATTGGCCGTCGACTGCTGAGCCGAGGGCTTTGAGATCGAAGGTGGGAATCGGTACGAATGTGTCTTCAGTGGTGGTGGTCATGTACGTCGTGGTCGCTTCAGCGGATGTCGTGGTCTCAGCAGTTGTAGTGGTCTCGGCCGTTGTAGTAGAGATTGCAGTAGTAGTGGTCTCTGTAGCAGTGGAAGCTGAGAGCTCAACGCTAGTGCTCCTTGAATCTGTCGCCTCGGTAGAAGTTTTATCGTCGCTTGTAGATGTAACACTGATAGACAATTCGGCGGATGTTGCAGTCGTTGTCAAGACAGGGACGGTTCCCGTTGAGGATGCAGACACAAGCTCGGTAGATAGACTGCCTGAAATAAATCAGTAAAGAACTTGATACTGTATTAGAAAATTTAACTTACTGGGGTCACTCAGCGTTCGGCTTCGCGGCTTGCATACACTTGCGATTGCCATATTGGCGCCGAGGCCTAAGGAAAGAAAAGCGGTAAAACGCATTTTCGCGGGCAAAAAGAGTGACAGGGGTTGGACTGAGAGAAGCAACAACAAAGGTGAAAGGAAGGATGAAGAGATTGGGGACATATGAATTCTTAATTATTTAACATAGGGGTTTATTTCGATTTCAAGGCTTGGCACTATTGGCAATAAGCAGTCTTAGCAGCGCCAATAGCGCAGGTACTAGCCCCCATCTTACACGTTATTACTCATCCTGGGCTGCTATGCCAGTCTATTGCGGTCCAGAACGCCCTAAGATTGACCAATTAAATCACTTCTCGTCTTACTTCTCAATTTTAGCAATGCCAAAGTGGGTAAGGAAATACACTTAAGGCTAAGCATAATAACCCAAAGTCACGTTTCAGATAAGATAAGCTCTTCTGGAAGGTTTCATACACGATATTCTGACTGTTGATATTTTGGAAACTATCTTAGTGGTTGCAGCACTCGTCTTGTAGGAGTAATCATTTTAGATATACCTCTAACTATCTGGAAGACACCGCATTACAGATAGCAGCAGCCAGTCCTCTTAATCACCGCAACCATCAAGCTCATGTCAAAGGACTCGTACACCTTCATTCGTCCTGCTAACGAGTAGATCATGGCGTTTCCAAGACTGGGATTCGGGTAGGTCACCGTGCTAGTTACAAGTTATCTATGCAGTGCTAACATCTCAGACGCATGAAATATTCTCCAGACCAGCTTTGAGAGATGGTGACGAAAGCCTCGACAGCGTCCTTCTTGAGATGCAGTCTACCGAACGTCAAGCAACGATACTCTACCTCGCTCAAGACTACCAACTATGATCACTCCATTCAACAAAATGTCCATGGCCTGCATGATCGCTGGCCAGGACGTGTACACACATATTTCCATATCTATAGATTCCAAAACACTGGTTGGCAAAGGAATGTTATGAAAGAGTTTAATGTGTCCTGGCTTCAATACATATGATCCATCATCAAGCCCGCACAATACACCGAATATCTTTCAATTTCCGAGCCTCCCATCGAGAATAGTTTGCATATGCCATGACTCTTCTCCAAATTTGCCATTCAATTATCAACTTCCTGTTGGCTCTATAACCTCGCCAGCTGTTTGTTGCCTCTGGGCTTGCGTATCAGCTCGACAGCATATTTCAGTTCAGCCAGGCTTTCGGCATAAGCCTCGTCAGCTTGCGCATCTCCAGAAACATCCAACTTTCCAATTTCAGCCAGAAATAGTTGTATAATATATGGGGTAGCGTTTCTAAAAGCAGCTTGGATAGCCTAAAGAAGCATCTAGGTTATCAAAAAGTTCTCAGTGGTGGGCGCTGAAACTTACAGTGTCACCTGGCGAGGAGTTTGTAGTAGAGCACGTGGTAGCCATGATGGGTCGAAGAGTACCCTCAGAGAGGAAGGGCATGTCGCTAGCCATGTTTAATTGTACTTTTTGACAAGTGTCTTTGAATTTATATCAAAGATCTGAGTGAAACAAAGGTGGCTCTGTACAGTCATTTATAGAGATATTTTCCAACATGTATAGACTCGCTGGCTGGATGTTTATGCGTCGAGAAGACGAGGGTTGAAAATCACGCACGCATCATGCCGGTGGCGATGGTCGTCAAATGAGATATCGCCGTTGATGCATGAGACCTGGCACTTAGCTAGGCGCAAAGCTAAGCTCGAAGCCAGGCGTACAGTCGAGTCTGAAATAAGCACAATGCCGGCTGCACAGCCAGCAAACCCAAACAACAAATGAGCTATCAGGCTTTACGCAGACCTACCTATATTACGTATGAACTTCAGAATCTACCTACCAATCGCGTAAAGAGGGCTTTGCAATCAAATGTGCAACCAGGAACAGAGCCAGGCTCGAAGCCGAGTGACAAGCCAACCAGCACGCCAATTTTCAACCCCCATGTGCTAGCTAAGCCCTGCTTATACGCTGGGGAAACAGACTCGGGAATGCAATAAAGCACGTGACTATGGTCCGTATTAACAACAGCAGATACCGCAACTATTTGGTCAAGTTTCGTCTTTTTACTGCATTGATCTGAATCTTCAGAACCAAGCACCATGCCGCACGACAACTACTCCTCTGCCAACCAGGCTCCGTTTGCATCTGGTTATAATACCGAGTGGCTCTCAAGTCCCCCTCTCCCTATGCCTACTCTGCAGTCGAACGCCTCGGCAGAGTCGTCCAACGCCTTGCCCCAGTTCTTAGGCCCGGCTTCCGTCTCGCCTGGTGTAGACCCAGACATGATGGCTGAAGTTGGCGACTTCAATTACAATGGGCGTCTCGAAAGCTTCCATACCAATGAACTCATTGCTACTGAGCATCCAAGTGTTATGGGGGAGGTTGGAAGCTACAATCAAGAGTTCACGAGGTGCATACCTTATGTACACCCGAATGTCATGGGGAAGCTCGATAACACTCTCATCACCAACAGAGCCTCGTCGCTCCTCGGTATCGATCCCAACGGGGCCTCTCCAGGCTTTGATGGAGGAGATTCTACTACACAATCCCTTGCGAACACGCCTTCAAGCAATATGGGCTGGACCAAGGAGGAGGACAAGTTTCTTATGAGCTTCAAAGCCCAAGGTCTTGGATACTCCGCTATTCAAGATGAGATGAGAAAGGAATTTGGGTCTACAAGGAACAAGAATGTGTTAGTCAAGCGCTTCGCCATGCTGAAGAAGCGCTACAAACCCCAGATCAAAACTCGCGTAAGTATCAATCACCTATATCGACTGCTACAAGCCATTAATGGGATATCTTTCAGGTTGTTCGAGATATATCCAAACGGATTACTCCCGAGATCATCAAGGCTGTGGGAAGAGAGCTCGAGAAAGTTACCTCTTCTGATAGCAACAGCATTGCAGCGGAGCTTGAGGACTTGGTCCCATTACGGCTGCCGGAGTTTCTCGAACGCTTAGTCGCAGACGTCGGTGTCTCGCTTCATCAGATAGTTGAGGGTGATAAAAGGGCATCTGCTTGATTAAGGGGCTTTAGTAGGTAGCTAAGATAAGGTAGAAAAAAAGATGCTTTTGATCTTTATATAGACACTTAAAAAATATTAGCTGTAGGCCTTTATTAAGGTTTATAGGAGTAATTACAAATCCCTCCAGGCAGGCAAAAACTTTCAAAGGACTGCCTGCATACAGAGGTACTGCTCCCCTCCTTTCCTTGATTTCGCAATACAAAGTATGACAAGAAGGGAACTAGTGCTATCCTGAAGCGGGCAGTTGAAAAATGATGACTGCATTAGTTCTGGTCAGTTGAATGATAATCTACTACAAATCTGATGTCGCAGTTTCCTCCTTGTCGCGGATAAGGCTCGTAACAAGTTAATTCAAGTGTTGGTTTAAGTCCAAAAAAGCAAGGAAACCTCTTGTTAATTTATTGCTTTAGCAGAGTAATTAAATTTAGCCAGTAAAGTAAGAAAAAACTTGAACTACAACTTGAATTGAATTATTGCCAGCGTTGCTCGCAGCCTGATCTACCAACGCAACAAATGTTCACTAATGCCGCAACCCCTGTTATCACACCAGGACTATCGAGAAATCCCTGTTGTGCTCGGGTGAGGCCATAAGGGTCTTTGCGGATAAGCCGTCCTGTGTGCCCTCACAAAGCCATGTACAGCCCTGGTTCCTCTATTGATTGGGTGAGCAGCTTTTCGGGCTCACGGCCTGACAGCCAGGAAACCAGTTGAAAAGTCGGGAACCCTGTCGTCGCTCCCGGGCCTCCCTTGATTCAGCCAGCCACATGTTGCAAGTCAAGGTTAAAATGTCGGTTGTTGAGAGAACTTGTACTGTATATAAGTGCCCACCAGATCTGATAAGCACCCATCTTGTTTGCCGACTTTGGCATTCCGTCCTTAGAAACCTGCATCGATGGAAGCCCAATCTACCGAAAAGACCCCTCTCCATGAGGTGGTTCAAGGAGGACACTCAAGCCCCATCCTACGTAAGTACAATTTATATCAAAACCAATGTCCTCATTCACCAGAGCAAACTGGCCAACCAAAACACCGTGACTATAGGCTACCAAACCTCAAGGCACGACGCCGCAACAGAGCCCACCAGTTAGAGCGAGTGAGTTCAGCAAGAGAAAGCTGTTCGTATCCACCTGGCTCCCCCTGTTCTGTCACCTGGCTCCCCCTGTTCTGTCACCTGGCTCTTAGCATTGCCATCACGCTCCTCGTTGCTCTGGGCGTGAACGGATATCACGCTCTAGCATTCTCTGAACAGAAGAGGACCCAAGCAAATGGAAGCTATATATTTCGAGTCTCAGACATCACCACCCTGCTTTCAGCCGCCACCAAGATCATGGATTACATCGGTGCCATGTGGACCGGGGTTGTGGGCTGGCGATGTGGACTCATCCTCCTGGAGCACCGAGGACTCAAAATCAGCCAGCTCTCTGAGGTTCTTGGTGGCTGGCCCTGGTTCAAGCTTCCACGAGGTAGAGAGTGGCTCGTTGCCCTCATCTTCGCATTCATCCTACCCCAGAACTTCATCGAGCCCCTATTCTCGGGTAGCGTGGATTGGAACTTTGCTATCGACTACGCGCCTGCGACGACTGTCAGGAGCGGGGACGCAACTGCGGCATCTAACAAATGGTATTGTTATAATATACAGGGTGTTGACAGGAAGACCGCCCTTCGTCGGGCGGGCGGCGTGGCCAGCATCGTCTGGGGTGCCACCGACTCAGCATATTCCAAGGGGGGCTCAATCACGACTCCCGGGGGACTCGCATCTCGGCACCTAATGCCTACCACTGCTCCAGTGAACTCAACACTCGCCAACGCCACTCTCCCCTCTATCTACATCCACAACATCACCTGGTCTGATGATCAGCCGTCCGATGAAGTTTGGGACTACGCTTGGTCGAAAGCCGACCAGCTCAGTACTTTCAGTGATAGCCTCTTCAGCTACGTTCGGCCAGGTGTCGCAGTCATTTTCAACCAGGACTTTTGGAATTCGAACTCGACAGTCAAGACAGACAGAGAAAAGGGCACATCGTCCTTTGCGGAACCTTCTAAATGGAGCGGCAACATGACCGTCCTTCTGCTCCTTGGCCGACAGAAATCTGTCAGCTGCAAGCCCATCTACGGGACTGCGTTTGGAAATTCCTCCTTCCTGACAAAGAGCCCCCCTGGCGTCTTCTACGCTAACGCCAACGCATATGACGAGAACTACATGGTCTGGGGCACAGTATACTTCACAGCCGGCGAGATCCAAGCCCCAGAAAGTGTGTACGTTTCTCCCCGGGTCGTCGAATACCACCTCGACACCCCGAGAGCGAATGAAACAATTTCAGCGTCACGAGAGGCCGAGATCGTCAAATCCATCAAGCCGTCTATCTGGACGAGAGAATCCTTGTGGGTTATGCCCGATGCTATGGCCCAGATTGCCGTCATGAACACATCTATGCTACCCACCTGGGAGAACCTGAACAATTACACCGCGACGCTCATTCGGTACGCGTACATGTCCAACTGGGACATGCTTCATGCCTCATACGAGGATACCGACACTGCTACCTTGACTCTACACCCCGCCGAGCCTCGGCTCCAAGCGTCTGTGTCGTTCGGGAGGCTGATTGCATGGTTCGCCATAAGCTTGTTACTCCCCTTGACTGGTGTCATCTTCAAGTTTTTGCACCGTCTATGTGACCGAGAAGTTATAGCAGATCCGGTGGCCGTGCTTTTTACGAATGCGTCTCGTGTGATTGAAGAATACCCTGATCTGGCCAGAATGTCCTACATCACCAAGGAGCACAAAGACATTGAGCCAATTCGGCTAGAGAGATCGGAGTCTCATGCAGGCGGGTTCCAGTTGACATTGAACACGAACAATGTGGAGAGAGAGGTTTAAGAATAGTTGTCCATTTGATAGACAAGATTGTAGCAAGTTGGGAGTGGAGGAGGTATTAAAACCCTCTGCCTGGCTGATAGCGTTTTAGATTGATAACAAAGTTAAACAGGCTATTATTAGCTACCTATAGTAATAACGAGGCCTATTTACCTCTTATTATTTAACTTTTATTTTATTTTATGATTATAAAGTAGCTACTTAATTAAATATTATTTGTCATGCATTGAGATACTGGTGGTGCATTGTGCCGAAGCATCCCGTCTGTATGCAGCTAACTTTTCAGCTGCTGCAGGACCCATGTCTAGACCATTGATACCGCCAATCAATAGGCAAAAGAATGTCTGCAGCTATTCAGTCTGACATGTGGCGAGTCGGTAATGCGGAAGTCACTGTCTGATCGCAAATGAGCAAAGCTTTGGTTCTTTCTGCATTGAATCAGGTTGCTAATCCACTTCAACTTTCGAAAGCATTATTATCGCAGGGCAGTAGCAGCAGTAAGGACGACATAATCTAAGATACACAATCTCAATACTTGTAATTATAAGCCGCAATGCACAGCCACTTCGGTCAGTATGCCTTGTTGCCTACTCTCCAAGTGGAAAAAGAGGCTTACCATTAAAAGGATGCTGGCTGGCTGCATGCTGACCCAATCTCATGCATCTCCTTCTGACTCCCAATTTGACACTAGGTATACACATCGTCTTTATCTTTCATCTTCCAAGCCATGGCATCCACAAAACCTACCCTTTCTTCTGCTGGCCGTGTCAAGCCCTGGATACAAAAGTTCACCAATACTCCGCGCGACGCATTTTTCGATCAGTTCGTCGATTCGCACGATGCAAGATATGTTGAAATAATTGAGGGCCCTGTATGTAAACACGATTATTTTTAGATGCTTAATTTTAACGCGTTGCTTACAGAATGAGAGTGAGATTAAATACAGCGAGATTCCCCTCGACTCAGGGAACCCCAAATCCGCACCAGATCTTTCTAAAGTCTTTGAGGTACGATTGAGAGTCTTTTTCATATTATTTCCGTGCTGATATTATCGAAGCTCCCACAGCAAGATGGGCCAAAGGGCGTTCTCAGATTAATGTAAGTGCCTGTTATTCCATCAGCCGCTCCATTTAAAAACCCTCAACGTTGTCTCATTCGTGCTTGTCTAATTCTTGCAGAATCCTGCCATTCAACACCGAAAACGACAATGCCCCTCCTCTGTCGTGGAAAGGATTTAGTGAGCATCTCAAGCTGCTCAACCTAGAAGAGTCTTTCGTCTATACCGAACAGATGCAGACGCCTCCTATGTGGTTTGAAGTTCCACTGCAAACAGGACTACTGCAAGCCGGCCTCAAAGGTAGTTCTCAGCATAGTCCTTGTTGATATCTCTCAGTGCAACTCAGACTAACAGGTTTTTCGAACTTAGGCTTCATTGTCAAACCAGAAAGATGGGATTCCAACCTTGCTAACTTCAGCTTGTCCGCGGTCCACTGCCCAACTTCAAGAGTGACACACATAGTGGCCCACATGTTGCTCAAAACCGACGTCAGCCATCTCCTTCTTCGGCTACAGACTCTCAAAGCACTTGCATGGCACCCTCTTCTTGTGCCACTCATCCTGATGGAACAGAGGATAGAAGGCACCGCACAGGGACTCACCCTGATGAGAGATTCTCTCTACTCGGTGGAGAAGAGAACAGGAACTCACAAGAACTACCGTGGTGATAAACATCATGAAGAACTCAATCACTATGCTTATGGTGACAAGGTTTGGGAGCGGCGCCATGAGCAAGATATTGACTTTGACGCTGCTCCAGGAAAGATAACTTCCATCGCTTCAGAGTGCGCCATGATTGAGGCCAAATGCCAAGTCAATGAGAGCTTACTCGACTGGCTACAAGGGCTAAATGACAGCTTTGGTGAGCTGAACACTGATTACGGTTCTTGGGAGACAGCAAAGTCTTCAATTCGAATGAAGATCTTAGCCTTCAGAACGTGGTCCGGTAACAATCGAGCCAGAAGCATCTATCTCGCCAAGCGAGCTGAGGCGCAGATGCAAGCGGTG
This sequence comes from Fusarium miscanthi, assembly GCA_014898875.1. Lineage (NCBI taxonomy): Eukaryota > Fungi > Ascomycota > Sordariomycetes > Hypocreales > Nectriaceae > Fusarium > Fusarium miscanthi. The sequence goes on from JAAVUA010000186.1 coordinate 152,607, forward strand.
AGTAACTGCAATCTCGAAATCTTCTGTAGAAAGTCGACTAATCAGATGTAGTGCCTCAATCTCATGGCACAGCGTGACAGTTCATTGAATCTCAAAAAGACTGAGGCAGCACTTCGAGACAGTTCCGATATGAGAGCGATAGCATGGGTCACGCTCGCGTTTCTGCCAGCGACGTTTGTGGCGGTAAGATCTCAACAAATCTTGGGACGTTGACTCTTCTGACTTATCTGATAAGACTTTCTTTAGTACCTCCTTCTTTAGCTTTCAGCAATCAGGTCGGCATGTATCGAATTGGATTTGGCTCTATTGTGTCGTTACTGGGATATTCACAGCTGGTGTTCATGTCGGTTGGGCGCTGTGGATAAGGAAAGAGAGAAGAGTTTGAGGGCTGAAGCAAAGCTGTTATCATCAGGTACTTGATTAGGTTTTGATTGCCTTAACCGATCTTGTTGTCCGTCGTTCGGCTTGTTGCCTGGAGTTGGGTCGGGCTGTTCCGTCCGTGGCGCTGCGTTACCATTGACGATCTTTACATTTTCTATTGTGAGCTGGCTGGCCTGGCTCGGTAGCTCTGCGGATTTCTCGCTCAGCAACCAATCAGACAGCTTAAATACTGCTAGTGCTGCAGATCTTGGGGTCTCCTCAACTTGTGACGTTGGTGGCTGGTGCTAGGCTCATTCGTTGGCTTCGCTACAATTTATGTCTTAGTCTAATGCATGTGGAATGGGTATTGTAAGACACTCGATTCCAAGAATGGTTGAGCTTTGACCTCTCAGGGTTGTGATCACTCTTGTCCTTCGTCATATTGGCTGAACTTTGAAGCTGATGTTCAGCACTGGTGTAGCGAGCCGGGTTATCGGGCCAGATATCTCTGACCACGTATGTAGATCCTAGCCGCCAGCTCTGGTTTTGGGTTTGGTGTTTATCTACGAGAGGTTCACTTTGCGCCATAATTGCAGATAAAAGACCTTGTGAGACTTGAGACATTTTCGAGGTATAAGAAACCTTCTTTGCTAGCAGCCCAGCTTTCGACCATCTACTGTCGGATTTCCTCATATCAGGTGTTAACAGACCTCACTCCACTATCATGGGTGAAGCGATCCCTCCGGAAGATGGAACGTACGGCATCAGAGGTCTTCCTCGGCCACAGAATGCCATGAGATACCCTGGGGAGATTCCCTACGTGAAGGGTCTCCCAGTTCGTAAGGAGATATCATCTCTTGCCAACTCAGACGACCCAAAAGAGAGGAAACAGTGGACGCTATTTGTGCTAGCCTTGGAACGCTTCAAGTCTATGCCCGTCGAAGACAGGCTCTCCTACTTCCAGATCGCCGGGATCGTAAGTAATCTATAGCTCTCCACATTGCTGGTGATTTATTGAATTTTGGTTAGCATGGATATCCAGAGGTTGCCTGGGATGGAGCGCCTGAACCCAAACATGCCCCGGATAAGAAGACTAAACAGGCTGGCGATCAACCTTTCGGTGGATATTGTAACCATAACAGCCTGAACTTCCCTGCATGGCACAGACCTTATATGCTGCTCTTCGAGGTACGATTTGTTCAACGCTTTGGGTTTATCTCTAACACAGGTAGCAACGGATCTGGGAGAATATGAAGTCGATAATCAGCGACTGGGTGGATAATTGCGGATTGCCGACCTCGGAAGCAGATGAATGGTACAAAGCAGCAAGACATTGGCGAATGCCATATTGGGACTGGGCCAGGCGACAACGGCACCATGAAGACTTGGTCTGCCCACCAGCCCTTACTCAAGGAGCCGTTCGGATCTATCCACCTGCCACGATAAACAGCCAATTTCCACAAAGTGGTCTCTATCCCAACCCGCTGCTAGGTTTCGAGAATCCAGAAAAGGACCCTAAGACTGGGAATGCGTTACCTTTCGGCAGCATGCCAGAAGGCAAGACTGCATGGAATATCAAAGACAACCCCATAGTGCATGAAGAACTCCCGCTCAAGAAGGATTGCGATTGGGCTCCAGTGAGTCAATCAATAGGACCAGCTTGGGAGTTGCTGACAGGCAATTAGTGGAGCAAAACGTCTAGTACCAGCCGATATGGGATATTCAGAGCGAAAGACATCTCCGAAGAAGAGACGGACCCCACCAACTATTTTACCGGTCTACATGGAGTAAGGAACTGTTGGCAAGCAAACGTAAACCTCGCCAAGGCTCATGAGAATGGTCCAGATGGCAAGCCCAAGTGGAGTACAATGGAGCAACATTCGAAGGATTATACGTGGAACCCTGGAAGCCTATCAGATGCAGTCAATCGCATGTTCTCCAAAGGGTATAACTCGACCTGGGGGCAGTTTGCTTCCACAAAATGGATAGCTGAAGGGAAAGGATGTCCGAAAACAGGATATTTATCCCTGGAGTATATTCACAACAATATTCACGTGAGCTGAGACAAAAAAAACTTGTGGGCTTGGCTGACATGAGTGCAGAACCTGGCAGGAGGGAGTGACTATGCCACTGGTATGGGACACATGAGTGATGTGCCAGTAGCAGCCTTTGATCCCATCTTTTGGCTTCACCACGTGTATGTATCCTACGTAGCCTGACTTCGCAACTGAGCTGACATAAAGCAGGCAGATAGACCGCTTGCTGGCCATATGGCAATGTCTCAACCCAAAGTTATGGTTTGACAACGAACTATCGGGCGAACTTAACAACGCGGCCGCCACAGCTTCCAGTGTCACCGACGACAAAGAGACAGACCCCCTTGAACCGTTTCACAGGAAGGACAACGATCCCGAAAAAGAAGTTTGGACCGCACAAGCATGTCGGGATTGGACAGAGTTAAACTATCAGTATGACGACCTTGCAGAGGTAGCTGAAAGAACGATACGAAAGCATGGCCAATTCATTCCCAGGGAGTTCCAACGAGAGCTTCGATCGCATATCGACACCATCTACCCAGGCACAGGACACGTCATTGAATCAATGGATCGCTGCAGTGCTATTCCAGACGATCTACGATCGTTTCAGGGCCAGAAGGGATCTTGGAAGGATTACATCATCAACGTGGTTTATGACAGATACGCCATGGACGGTCTATCATACGCAATCCAGTTTTTTATGGGTGTACCACTGGGGAAAGATACACCCGACTTTGAGAAACACAACTACATCGGCCATGTGTACTCTTTTGGCGGTAGACAGAGTACATCCGAAGGCTCTTGTAGGAACTGCAAAAGACAGGCTGAGGCACAGGTCCTCTCATGTGCTCAGGTACCTCTTACGATTCATCTGCTTCGACATATCAGGGACAATATTTCCGACCACTCACTTGCAGGGATTGAAGAGTACTTGAGACTTCATCTTCGCTGGAGAGTCGTCAGGTATGGCGGCCAAGTGGTGTCTGAAGAAGGATTCAAGAAGAAATTCTCAAAGCTTCAAATATCGGTCTTGCGCGGTACTGGTCGAATCAAGCCGGGCAATGCACAAAGTGCAGGTTCAGTCTCTTCTTTGTACAACAACTATGTACCATTGCCAAGGATCACGGATGGAAAACCCGGTGGCTTGCAGCTCGACAAAGCATCCGAGCCATTCGTTCTGCAGAACAATAGCGCTGTGCAACCCCTGCCTATGATACACCCCAAGCCGAAGTAAGATCTCTGCACGTCAAGATGTTATGCATATTCATTAACAAATTTAGTACATCCATGATAGGAAAGCTTCAAAGGCGCGGAATGAAACCTTGTGGGCAAGAAGCCGAGGCATTGAAGTTTTTGTCCGTTCAATCCAAGGTTCGGTAGTTGTTGGAGACATGGGTTTAAGGTTACGCAGGATCCTGGGTATGCCGACTGTTCCGAGATCACTGACTAGGATCATTCGGGAGATTTCATCGGTACTGAACACTTGTAACAAAGAGACTGTTCTGCTACAGATCTTTGACAGTAATGTTCTCTAATAAACTATTATGCTTCCCTGTTCAATGCGGATTCGAATGCCTGCCACCAGCGCAACTGTAGGTAGCATCGGATGTCGCGTCAGCTTACGGGCCCTCGGAATCCCGAATAACCTTTTTTCTTAACTTACCAGGGTCTTTTAAGCCGCAGATCCTTCTCACCTATGTATTGTACGAATACGATGGGGCTTGATCTACGCCCGCTAGAACAAGTGCTTACCCGTCAGCGTATGAGCATCGACATTGGCGCCATGTCTGGGATGGCAATTGGGCGAAGTAATGATCATCCGTGCCGTCCGTCTGGGCGTAAGATTTCCGTGTCTCAGATGAGCATCTGGAAATTAGCGTTATGCAGGATCTACCGCAATAAAGAGATGACCTGGCCACTTTTTTCCCTCTCCCCGGTTTCTCTAACTCATTCTTCTGTAGGATACAACTCACCATGGATAACCAAGAAAAGACCGTCGACTCGTCGTCACAGAGCGAGAAGGACAAAGAGTCGACGACCTCTCCGAAAGTGACTCGGCCTCCACCAATTCTATGCCTTGGCGCTCCCCGCAATGGTTCAGCATCACTTATGAAGGCGCTGCAGATTCTAGGGTATCCGAATGTGCACCATGGCTGGGAAGCTGCAGAGCAGGAGGAACTTCAATGGCAGTGGCCTATTTTCGACAGAGCGTGCGACGCGACGTTCACCAACATTCCAACATACCGCGGCAAGCCTTTCTCCCGCGCGGAATGGGACGAAGTGTTTGGAGAATACGACGCGGTTTCGGATGTCGCTTCTTTCTTTGCTGAGTCGCTTATCCCAGCGTATCCCGACGCCAAAGTCATTCTTGTCGAGCGCGATATCGAGAAGTGGTTTCCGAGCATGCACGCCGTTGTAAAGAGCTCAACGAGTCCCATGCGACGAAAGCTTGGAGCCAAGATTGGTGATCTTTCCGGGTTTTTGAGTCCTAGACCGTGCAACAAGCTTCATCAGGGCTGGACGAGAGCGCCGTCTCCCAACGACGTCATCGAATATCTAAAGCCAGCATATGTCCGACATAACAAGTACATCAGAGAGACTGTACCCAAGGAGCAGCTTTTGGATTTCAAGCTTGCAGATGGTTGGGGGCCGTTGTGTCAGTTTCTTGGAAAGGAAGTTCCTGATGTGCCATTTCCGCACGTCAATGACTCAAAGGAGTATGCGGAGAGGGGCAAGAGGTTGGGAAATAAGATGATCAAACTTGCTTTGAGGAACCTCATCTTTCCATGCTTGCGCCCTGAGCCTTTCACCAGACCCTGAGAGTTGCTCGTTGCTTGACTTGGGAGAAGAAGAGCACCAAGAACAGCATTTTCTTGGCCGCATGGGAGTGATTTGATTCTGTACATCATCTGATATAAAACGCTGGCTAGATTTCTCAGTTTAGACAAGCGCGCTGTTTCTAATACCAAGCTTGGATAGCGTGTTTTCCATTCAATGTCCGTATTTGGCAATATCGATAGTCCACTTGTTGTAATCGGGACCCCACCACCCGAGGTCTTTCAACATGTCAGCTTATTGGCTTCTTGAAAGCGGCATATGCATCTCGCATCGGTTCACTAGGTCGGTTAACCAGAGTTTTGCCTTGGTTTACCAGATGTACCAGTTAGTGGTGAGATGAGCAGCCGGGAAGACGGCCCGTGACCCCGACACGTCAATAGTTCCTACTCGACGTCAACCTTGAGGGGGCTACATATATCAATGTGCTTTGCGCTCCTTGAAATTTTAAAGCAGCTGGTTTATCTAAACAAGATTCAACAACAAAGGGTTATTCGGTATCATCTCGCTCTAGCAAACAAAATGACTACGACTCGGAACTACAACTGGCATCAAGTCAAACCCGGTGTCTGGCAACGCCACATCGACGAGATCGAACAGTTTTACTCGACGATGGTTGTTCTCTACGAAGGAAGTGGCCGCATGTTCTTTGGGATGACAGGACATGTTTCACTATCCATCAAGAACATCAGAGGCTTATCGCAAGATGACGCCGAGCTTGAAGTTGACAAAGCTTTGAGAAAAGCATGGCTTGCACTCAGACATACACATCCTACACTTGCATCTCAAGTTACTCAAGACTTTGAGTCAGGAGAGTGGGTGAAAACTTATAGAGAGCTGCAGGGAGAAGCAGACAGGGACGCCTGGCTGGAGAGGACTTTGGTCCATGTCTCCAACGGACAGACTGGTAATCAGTGGGCCAACTCAGATCCGCCTGCTCCGAAACTCCCAACCATGTTTGTTTTGCATCTTCCTGTTCAGCAGTGTGATAATGGATCCGTGACAATCCGCCGAGATCTTGTATTCCGCTCTCCCCATGACGTCATCGACGGCATCGGAACTCTCATGATGCTCAACAACCTCATATCCCTGACCTCAGAAGCATACGAGAAGGGCAATACCTATGAACCCCCATCCCTCAACGGCAGTGAGACTCCAAACCTGAGCCCGTCCTACCGAGTCGCCGCTCAAATCCCCGAAACCCCCGATCAGGCTCAACTGGATAGACTCGAGCAGATGGCAGCTCAAAAGGCCGCTGCCGCTTCCGATCCAAGCGTGGAGATCCTGGCGCTCCCCTACAGACAGGGCGGTCTACTTCCAGGCCGTCATCAGCGCTTGGCACTCACTCTCACCGGAGAGGAAACGCAGCAGCTGTTGGCGGCGTGTAAGACGGTTGGAGCTACGCCGACGCATGTCTTCCATGCTGCAGCTGCTATGGTGGTGCGAGACCTACAGGATAAACCGGCACAGACCAAGCGAGTTCGGTACATCAACTACATCCTCCGCAACGAGCGCTCAAGTTGCCGAGAGCCATACAACACAGCTCAGCATTCGGCAGCTGTCTATCACTCTGTCTCTGGCCAAAGCCTTTTCGTTGACATGGATCTCCACCCAGCGTCGATGGAGGCAGACGAAGAAACTCGCAAGAAGGAGTTTCTTTCGATTCTTGAAACCGTCAAAGACTTCTACCTCACCGTCAAGCAAGACGAGGAATTCTACGTCCTGGCACCAACCATGTTCTCCCAAGCTACCCCAGCGCTACCAACCAGTCCTCGTCCCCTGCCTGTTCCGGGGCCGAATGCCCATCCGTCCGTATCGATCTCGAGTATGGGGCGTACCGACGCTATCGTGGCGCCGGAGACGGGGGCGCTCGAGGCGAGAGATCCGTGGGTGACGGGTGAAGAGCTCGGAAATGGGTTGGGTTTGTTTCTTGGTACGTTTCAGGGAGAGCTGTGTTTGAGTGCTGCGTATAATGATGCTTGGCACACGGAGAATGATGTGGAAGAGTATCTGGAGCGTTGCAAGAAAGTCGTGTTCTCTGGTCTGGGGATAGATAAGTCGTGAGGTTGGTTGGGGAGCGTGTTGGCAGAAAGGCATTTCTGAGCATGAGTGAAGTCATCAGAACAATGAACGTGATTCTCTTTCGTACAGCTTTCGCCGAGGTTGCAAACAGGCTTCTATTCGTATCATGTCTCTAGTTGTTCAAAATTCCTTTGAGTTCAGTTATCAGAACAATAGCGCACGTACAGACAATGGGTTGTCAACGCAACAAGACCTGTCTGTAGCGACGTGATTGGCAAGCGATATCTTATCTTGTCGTAGATTCCATAAGCCTCGTATATCATGGTCGTTCGCGATGGTCTGTTCACACCTGCATCATGATTTGTTCACGTTATCGGGCAGCTTTTCCAGGCCAAAGACCAACGTCGACGTGAAGTCTGTCCAGATATCGTGTAAGCCATCTTCGATCGATGTTTCTGACAAGATACCACACGAGGTTGTAGAGTTATCGGTCTAGCGAAGCTGACGAGTTACGCTTTGGGGCAGGTCTCTCAAAAAGGACCTTGATAGTCGCCCGTGCCGCAATCCATTATCAAACAACAACACCTCTACCCCTCGTATATCATCTTCTGCTGGAACTTCTGTGCCATTCCCCTCATCACGCGGTCACCCCAAACATCTCATTCCAAAATCAGCATAGCAGATATCGGTTTATCAAGGCCCAAAAACCGCCTTTCAAAAAAGACCCGCCACAACCCGCCTGAAGGATCACCCTCTGGTAACCAACGAGATCCCATAACCTCTCGCCTCCTGTGCATATGTAATCCATTCCGATTGTGGGGGCGATATTCACGGGGAAGCGCAGTGTGTGTCCCGAAGTGGAAGCTCCCTAGACCCCCTAGGAACCTTTGACAGGCTGGGGTAGACGAGGATGGGCCCGGCGAAAACCCGGATCGGGGCACTTTTCCTAGCTGTTGGGTCGGAGCTGAGTGATATGCTTGTTTGATAGCGGCCAATTGATATAGGGAGGGTTTTATCTAGGCGATTTGGAAGGGTTTCCTGGTTGGTTTGGCGGTTGCGAGGTTGCATTAGCATGTGAAGTAGCTTGCGGCCGGAAAGAAACAGGAAAATAGAGGTTTTAACCTTGAATTGACGGTCGATGCTACTTACCAGGGTGACCAGCATTTCGGTTTGGTGGTGGTGAGTGCCAAGTGGCAATCATGCAGGCATCGTGCACTCGATATCTTTGGTGTTCAATGTGACCTTTTAATGCAGATGATACATTCAATCACAACGCGGCGGGCGACAAAAAGAGTCGCTCAAGCTTATGATATCATCTTCAGCGCAGGAATTGCTACAATGACTCGAAGTATATCTTCAAAATCGCCAGATATGTCCAGATACGACTGAGGTGATAGATATTACCAAGACCTCACTAATGAACCCGGTATCGACCTGTAATCTCGTCGCGATCTGACGTGGAGCACAAAAAAATACAGGGATTCCGATCCTCATCCGCCTGGAACACGAAAATAGATGCTCGCGTGGCGAGCGATTGATAACATGGCGAACGAGTTGGTGTTGAGGTTATCCATGGACGTCAAAAATTCTGGGCATCGGATTGTGCATTTCGCCGCATTCTTGGCCACGGGTATAGCGGTCTTGGTATCTGTGGCCAAGCCGATCAGCTACCATTTCCAATCTTCCAGAATCCCTCCAGGCACACTGATCGACAATGGCGAGGCCGATGATTTACTGGGATGAGATGCACGCCGCAATCAATTCAGTGGCAATAGGGTAGGCATTTCTCAAGATAGCATCACGATCGTGGATCATTCTGTGCTCTGTTGGTACGCCGTTGTTGGTTACGCAGTGGGTCGAGTGATGTGTAGAATTGGGTATAGCCGTCAGTGTCGAGCTAGACAAAGGTCCATCTTGTATGTTGGCTTGGGAACACCAGGTGATTCCTGCAGCGCGAGTATGGGGGCCGAGATAGCACAGGGCAAGGGTCGATCATCCCAGGAATGCACAGCGGTCCCTTTGGTCTTGGCAATCCTGGCCTCGGCACTCGACAGCGGAATACAGACGCTGTAGGTGAATGCGGGGGAGGCGATGCACTGTAGATGTGAGGCTGTTTCACCTACAGAGTGCGGTGTCAGGTAAATAAATTACTGTAACGCACTGTAATGCTACGGTGTATTGCTAATATCAATGACGCTGCTCAGTAGAACAAGACCGGGCCCTCGGTCCAACATCAGATCTCCATTTAGGCTTATCTACGCATCTACACGTTATTCCATTCCGCTGTTCGATGCCCTGTTGCATCTCCAACAAAAAGGCCCTTCTCCAACTAGCAAAGGTCCCGCAGAGTGCGCCAAGAGCAACAAAGGTTCCCCGAGCCATTGGCCAGCACACGGAGCACACCCACCGATTGGGTTTAGCGTCCACGATAGCTGTTTGGAGAGTAATACCGATTTATTATCCATTGCGAGAAATTGATATGGGACGCTGCGCTATCGGAGGACGTGTCAGGAGATATCGAGGTATGAGCAATTGAAGCGGGTTCTCGGATTGTGGTCTCGAATTGAATATGGTGCGCCAAGAACAGAGTGAGTGAGTTGGTAGAGCAAGTGTCTGGTGATGTAGAAGGTGATTCAGTGATGGCCTGCTAGTGAGGATGCCCCTGATGAGGCAATGATATTGTGAGTGATAGACGACTTGACCACTCACAGTTTAGTGCAGAGTAACACCCCGATAACCATAACAACCATAAAACCTTTAATCCCCTGCAGTGTAGCACACACACACGCACACACACAAGTTACAGTGGTGCGTATCGCCCGTTTCCCTCCCTCGGTGCCACCCGCTCCCCTCTATCTGGGGGTGGAGCCATGCCTGACCCCTCTGAGGCTAGATTCTACCAGGGGGGGGCACTCATGCACAAAAGTTCAAGGGCGCGATAGAATGCTGCTCCCATTTTGGCAGCTCCAAATACAACCGCTGCGCTCTCATTCGTCGGTTGCTGTAGATAAGGGTCCGCCCAAATCTGTGGATGCTGTATGGATATACTCTTTATTTGGCAATCGTCAAAAGATCGTTTGTCTCGCTTCCTATTCTGGGGCCGTTGCAAAAAGTCCCTTTCGCCCCCCGATGTGCGGAATTAATTGCTTTGAAGATGTAGTGATTAAAGGCCACTTACTCAATCGGGCGGGTTTCAAAAGTGCCACTGAATGAATATTGGCCGTTGGTCGACGTCTTGTGCAACGTCGGAGCAGCAGAGATAAATAGATCGCTCGTTCCCCATTCTTCGGTTCATGTTTCCCAGTCGTACCAGCCAGTTCAAGTCTCTTCCTTTTGACTACCGCCCATCATGGTCGCCGAAACTGTCGTCCCCGACCGTGTGCCCGAGGATACCCTCCAGCCTCGCTACGATGAGACCGTGCAGCCCCGCTACGATGAGAAGGAGCCTCACTACGACATGGACCTCAAGTCCGAGGCTGACAGCGAAGATGATCGTATTCTCGACCTGTTCTCCAGCTTCCCTCCCGCAAAGGGTGTCGAGCATGAGCCCAACCCTTTGACTGCTCGTGCTGTCATTGTCGGTATCATTCTCGGTTCTCTAGTCAACGCCTCCAACGTCTATCTCGGTATGCCACTCAACATATCCACACGATCTCACAATACTGACAGACTGCAGGTCTCAAGACTGGTTTCACTTTCCCCGCTACTATGTTCGGCGCCATCTTCGGTTATGGCTTCATCCTCATGTTGACAAAGTCCCTCCCTCACGTCCCCATCCTCGGTGGCAAGTTCGGTCCCCAGGAGAACTCCATCATCCAGGCCGCTGCCACTGGCGCTGGTGGCATGTCCGGTGTCTTCGTCGCCGGTCTCCCCGCCATGTACCGTCTCGACCTCCTCTCCGACGACCCCAAGAAGGACTTTGGCCGTATCCTCACCATCACCTTCGTCTGCGCCTTCTTCGGTCTCTTCGCTGCTGTTCCCCTCCGACGTTTCTTCATCATCAACGTCGCCAGAGAGCTCAACCTCGTCTTCCCTACGCCTACTGCTACTGCTATGACTATCCGCTCTATGCACGCTGTTGGATCCGGTGCTGCTGATGCCGTCCGAAAGATCAAGGCTCTCGGTATTGCTTTCATTATTGCTCTGCTCATCATCTGTGTTGGACAGTATGCCGATGGTATTCTCCACAACTGGCACATCTTCACCTGGTTCTACGTCTGGTCTGGATACACCGCTAGTGGTCTTCTTGAGCCTGAGAACTGGGGTTGGTACATCCAGCTCACTCCCGCTTTCTTCGGCTCCGGTATCCTCGTTGGTCTCAACGCTGCCGTCTCTTGGTGGGGTGGTACCGTCGTCGCCTGGGGTCTCATCGGTCCTCTCCTCGTCCACTATGGCGAGTGCATTGGTATCGCCGTCGGTGAGGGTAAGTGGGAAGGCATCACTCGATTCAGCGTCATGACTGGTGTCGATGACCCCGACTACGTTCCCTCTCCCCGATACTGGATGCTCTGGCCTGGTGTCATGGTCCTCATGGTCTACTCTCTCATTGAGTTCTTCCTCCACGGAAAGGTCGTCTGGGATGGTATCAAGTTCGCCGTCCACGAGTCCGCTCGCTCCATCAACAACAGACTCCAGGCTCGTGGTCACAGCAACGCTTGGTTCGCTAAGCAGGCTGCCAAGGCTGATGCTGACGGTGGTGTTGAGGACTTCGCTTCCGCTCAGGATCAGGTCCCTACTTGGGTCTGGGTTGCCGGTACTGTCGCTGCTCTCATTCTCGCCATGGTCGTCAGTGAGGTCCAGTTCCACATGAACGCTGGTCTTGCTCTCCTCGCCTGTATCCTTGGTGTCATCTTCGCTTTCATGTCCATCTACGGAGGCGCCGTCACTGACTGTGCTCCTCTTACTGCTTCCGCCAAGGCTTCTCAGCTCGTCTACGGTGGTATCACCAAGAACCACTTCACCATCAAGGACGCCCAGCGAATCAACCTTGTCGCCGGTAACATTGCTTCCGGTACCGCCGATGTCGCCAACTCTCTTGTCAGCGACTTCCGAGTTGGTTTCCTCCTCAAGACTCCCCCCAAGCTGCAGTTCTACGCCCAGGCCATGGGTACTGTCGTCTCCGTCTTCCTTGCCCCCGGCATCTTCGTCCTCTTCATGTCTGCCTACCCTTGCGTCTACCGACCCAGCGACGACCCCGCTGATATCTGCCCCTTCGCTGCTCCCTCTGTCGCTGCTTGGCAGGCTGTCGCTACTGCTGTCACCATGCCCAGCATCCCTATTCCCAAGTCCTCCGCCTACTTCTCCATTGCCATGGGTATCCTCTGCGCTGTCCAGGCTATCGTCAAGCACTTCTGGCTCGTCGGTTCCCGCGAGAAGTACCGTGATTGGCTCCCCAACTGGATGTCCGTCGGTGTCGCCTGGGTTCTCGGCCCCGACTCCGGATATGCCAATGCCATCCTTTGTAAGTCATCTTGGTATCATTTTGTGAGTTTTTAACTAACGATTAATGCAGTCGGCTCTATTACTGCTTGGTGGTGGCGCAAATGGTTCAACAACCATTTTGAAATGTATGCTTTCGCGATCGCTGCTGGTTTGATCGCCGGTGAAGGATTCGGTGGTGTCATCAACGCCGCCCTCGAGCTCGGAAAGGTCAGCGGTTCTTTCAAGGGAACCGAGATTGCTCTGCCCGGTGCTGAGTGGTAATCAACCAAATAGTTAATGTTTCATGAGTGTTTGTTGAAGCGATAGGTGGAGGATGTTACAACGATCAAATAGCAAGCTTTGCTATACGAATATACCCATTTGATCTTTAAACTCATACTAGGCTTCATTTTGTGACAGTATTCCAACAAACTTGACGATTTGTAGTTCATTATGATCTTGTAAAAAAGCCATTCTGCTTCATTAGCACCTCGAACAGGCTTTCATGTTCAGACATAACCAGTTCACAGACTCTGGCCATACTGTTCAATCGGAACAGTACACTTGACTCGGTACCTTTGCATACGTCGTTCAGGCACCGTATCTCAAGATCAGTTGGCTTGGAACTGCTTAAGGGGTCTCATATCGAGTACTTGGCTGACACTAGTTCAGAAAACCCATGACCACGCCGAGGGAGACGAGTTGAAGTTTCAGAACTTGATTCACCCAAAAGAATTTCAAGGCATTTCCGGATGCGGCGGAACTAAAGTACAGTGAAAGTACCTGGCTGAGGGTTGGTTTACTGAATGGATTCCAGTCACGTTCGACTGCGTCTTCGACCAAGGCTGAGATTGCCGTCAGAGTCCAAGAAGTTATTCAGTACGAGAATCTCGTCCCAATAGGGGCTTTCAATCTCCATGGAAGGCATGCGATCGAGTTCCCCTGGTCCCGGATGCACTAGATTGTAGTTCGCCCTTCGAGCCATTTGGGTACCCTGTCCATGCGGGCTAAGCTCTGGAAGCCGAGCTCTTTCTTCCGACGCTCATGTTCCCTCATTCTAGATTCCTTAGTGCTGTATCTGGCCTCCATGCTGAATGTTTTGAGGGGTGTGGCTGATAGACCGGATTGATTCGACAATTCCAGTAAATCGAGTGTGTGTGTTTTGAACTATTAGTCAGGTCGAGGTCGCGAGGACCTTGCTTTCAAATATTCGTAATGGAAGTCTTGAGTTGGGGAATAGTTGGTTGAGGGAGCTGATAATTCGGCTGTGTTCTCGTTCTACTTGGATAATCCTTGCTCCTTTTGTCGAGGGTAGCACACCAAATTCTCCGCATCGCATCTTCAACATATGAAGCTCTATGGCTCTTGGTTATGGGGGGATTAGGGCGACATCTGACTATGGATAAGGGAGGTGAAAATAAGCTAGCCTAAAGCTTCCCTAAATTTTACTAAACTTGCCTAAGTCTCTTCGTCCCTTAGGATCCTTAGGCCCTAAGACTTAGGTAAGTTTATTCCAATTTGGCATCGAACTGACCTGGGTGTAAACGAGCGTTGGGTAAACCTTGACATCCGGGTCTTATCCAGGCCTCCATGTCGCTTGCAACATATCTCGTTGGCGTCGAAGTTTGGTGGTTGATGTATCTGTCGCAGATTGCGCGTCACTGCTTTGAAGGTTAATCTGGATATGGGTGCCATGCCTTCGAACTCAATTCCGTCTTTCTTGGCATATTGTTGAGTATCGCGAGAGTAAGAGCGGTCTCTGCTTCAATCCATCGGTGCGAAAAGAAGGATTGAACAGCATAGACAAGAACAAACGCCTTAGTGGACATCTGAATCTTCATGTCCATCAACTCTCTGGTACCCACGTCTTTGTTCAAGGCCCGAATGCAGGCCGGTCTTGGACAAAACTTTATGACTTGATTAACAAACGATTCTGCCTCTGAGTCTTCGCCGTAAACTCTCAAGAGTTCGATTGGCATGGGCTTCGTAATCGATCAAGCCTGGTCTTCTTCCCCACGAACTCTATAGTCGTCATAGATTCAGCAGTCTTGCCGAGCCAAAGCTTGTTCCAGTTACTCCTCTATCGAAAGAGGGCAACGTTGAGATTTGCCCAAAGCTATTCATCCTGGCTCATGCAATCCAGCTCCTACGATTTGCCCCTGTCCACCTTTCGCAGAAGTAATTATCACAAGACGACGGACTCTTACCCTCGTCGCTTCCCAATTAGCTTTCCCCAGCCGACATTCAATAGGCCTGGCATTCTTGGCGGCTACAGTTTTGACGATTTACTTCGCGCGCTATTATTGATCTTCTTATTGCTAGAGCAGCGAACTGGGTTCTTTCTTGAGCCTCTGTTAAGAATCCAGACCTGAACCTGTCGCAAAAATATTCTGGTTTGGTTACAGAAAGACCAGAAGCGATCTTTCTCAACCTGCTGGTACCGGCCTTTCAACTTCAATTCACCCATCTATCCCGTTTATGAGATTTCCACGCGAAACCCAACTCGTCATTATCGAATTTGCTCTACACACTCAGGTTGTCCCCTGTATAACGGACGACGACGATGACAATGACAATGAGAGATTCCGCGCCATCCATGCAACGCATGAAGATACAATACTCCCACTCAAGCTGTCGTGCTGCTATATATATAACTTGATCCGAGCATTGCGCCCAGTTGAGGCAATTGACAAGGAACATGGCGAGGTGATCTTTCGTTTCGACTTCAAGCGGGACACGCTCCGAGTTTTCAACTATAGATTGCCGCGTCTGACAACCACAAGTGGCCAGGTTAATCCCCTCCCTGTCCAGAAGCTGATGCTTATGACAGACCGCACTAAGTTTGAGCACCCCAGAAAATGGGAAGGAGTAGCCTTGGAGAGGGTCTTGAAGATCGATCAATTTCCATCGCTCAAAGAGTTCAGCATGGTCTGCCCAGTTGCCAAGAAAGCATGGCGTATTGAGGGTTTCGAATGAGAGGGCCCTGTGATCGACCTTCATCGAAATCCTTTGACCGAGTTGTGGGGTTCTGATCGATACAGTTAGCTAAATGCAAGTGCAGCCTCGACAGCATATGCCGCCAAGGGGATACCAGCACATACGGGAATCAAATGGAAGTTCAATTACCATTGCAACTACAAACCTGGTACAAGATATTGGTCTTGACCACCAGCCTCTCTTTCGCCTCCTCCTCTGCCCGACTTTTACCAGATAGGGGCTGATCCCCGACCTCCCAAGGATTGCAGGAACATGCCGATTTGCAGCTATCGCATTGAGAGATAAAGGCTCGCCAGAAATCGCACCTTCCAATGTACACTCATCTCCCCCACTCGCCAACGGACTGGGAGTGTTTTTTTGGCGATCACGTCTACTGCGTTGTTGGTTGCAAAGTGTTCAAAAGGGTCGTTGCAGACCGACGAGGTCTATGCGAGTATTTGCGCAACGGCGCTGACAAGGTAAGCGCCTTCAAGCCCGCTGATCGTACATATTTCGCTGACATACGTCTTCCTCCACAGAAGCTCGAGGCTCATCATCGAAAGGCGGCTACAGGGTTGCATGGCCCGGAACCAGTCTTTCCAGTCCATCCTGCCTTTTGCGAGATCGCGATTTCAATCACTTTCAAAAAAAAAAAACCCCGTACACTTCACGAAGAGATTCCTGACTCGCAGGACTCAGATGCCAACTCTTGCACCCTTGGCGTGAGCGATAAGTAAAGGGAGTTTTCACGGGATATCGTGAGACTCTCCATCATGTATGACTTCAAAAACCAAGAACGCTTCCATGCGTTTAGGCATTCCCAGGGCTTCTCGTGTGGACTTACCTACAGAAAAGGGCAAGACGGCGTGACTTCCATCAGTCTTCCGTGCTTGTACTGTTGCCTTGGAGTCGTTACGATGTCTGTTCTCGTTGAAGTAAACGTGTTGTTTGTACAAGCTGAAGGGATCGGGCCCCCGGCTGAGAGGGGTAGATATGAAAAGCCTTGATATCCGTATTATGGGACTGGAATAAGGGACTCAGTCTGTTGCAGCCCACTTCTTCCAGCTGTGGCCAGTCCGCGGTCTCTCGAGTCGTGGCTGAGAAGTTCGAAAGAAGGACAGTCCTGAGTCTCATAAGTGTGAATGAGCCAGGGACAGTTTCAGTATTTTCTGCGACAGAATATGAGTCATTTGTGTAAGAGTTCAGTAGCAAAATGACCGTCGACTCGGCAAGATCGAAGAGGTCGACAAATGATTGGCTAGTCTCACTTCGATCGAAAAGCATGATTGGGAATGCGTAGCGGTAGCGGGCTGGGGCGAGGCCAGCGACTTGGTAATGTCCGGATCCCGCTGAAAAGTCATCAATGGTCTCGTCATGAGCAACCTGGCGTTTCCGCTTAGAGGTTTGGGACTGGCCAACGTAGACTCCGACGTCATCCGGACGTCGCCCTTTGAGATGAGTGTAGACGCGAACATAGATGCCCCTGTAATTCTTTGATTGATAATCTTCGGTGATTTGAGAGGTTTGTAAGATCTTTCAAGGGAAACTGCCCCCCTTCCATAAGTTGCTGAGTTGGCTCAGTAATGCTTCCGACCATGGTTTCGATGGGGCCGTCAAAGTCGAGGTTGTTAAAGACGGTATCTACAAGACACTGGGGAAATCCACGGGTTTTGAGGGCTTAAGTCGCACTAAATACTGGATGAAGAGTCAGGTTTTGGTTGAGAGCGGATGATGCACTGAAATTAGCTAGCTACCA
Organism: Fusarium miscanthi; assembly: GCA_014898875.1. Classification (NCBI taxonomy): domain Eukaryota; kingdom Fungi; phylum Ascomycota; class Sordariomycetes; order Hypocreales; family Nectriaceae; genus Fusarium; species Fusarium miscanthi. The sequence continues at coordinate 170,013 of JAAVUA010000186.1, forward strand.
CAGCCTAGGACAAGGTGGAATGTTACAAGGACGGCATTGGGACCCAAAGCGACCCACATGTTAGGTTTTATTAGACCATAAGCATATTCTAAGCGGCCAAAGAATTTAGGGAAGTTTAGTGTAACTTAGTGGATCTTTAGACTAATCCCTTGATTGGTACGGATTAGTCAACCGGTTTCTTACCCTGAGGGTCTCTGTGATGATATAAGCTCTCAGTCACAAGTCTCTGCTGCAAATAACACATCTGGCTCACTGCCCTAAAGGTCATTAGGTCTGAGAAATCCCAGCGGACTTGACAATCGGCTACTGTTTGTTCGCAGACTTGCAACTCATTTTTCTCCTCTTATCACTTCTCGTAGCAATGATCTGAACATAAGTGTTATTGAATAACTACCCCTTGAGTCGCAACAAAGATCGCATCAGGAGTCAGGCCTTTGTTGACGTTTCAGATTTCTCCTGCACTGCTTCCGGCTCATGCTCCCCTTTTATTTGTAAAGGCTGCCCAATGATGGCCTCAAAGTTCTGGCAGTTGTGTTAGAAGTTGAACTAAATCTTGGTTGGGATCTTGGGGTTGACTCACAGGGCCTTCAAAGGTTTTACCATAGGCCATCCAGTACACAGCAAGTAGCAAGTAGAAGACACCGACGACAGCGGAAACGTAATCTATCCAGGTTAGTAAACTTCTAGATACGAAGGGCAGACATACTTACTCATAGTATTAGCTGACACGGGAAGAGCAGTGGGAAAGCAGAAGAACTGTGAAAAGTCAGTAAGTAGTTGAGAAAGTAAAGGTATCTTGTACTTACGATGGTGATGACGACGACAAACACACTTGCAATAACATTCACAACAGCACCAGTCCTCAAACCCATCCTGGCAGGTGTCTTTCTTGTCTGGTATTCCTTCAGGATACTTCGACCCCTCACCAGCAAGGCTATAACAGGCCCAGCATAAGAGACATTGAGGAATATGGTACACGAAGCAATGTAAGCATTGAAAGCCACGGCTGGACCAAGGTACAAGAGTCCAAAGAGGACGTTGAAGATGAAACACAAGGTGATTGTGCGGACAGGGACATCGAGCTTAGGTTCAATGTGTGCAAAGTAGTTGTGGCAGATGATACCCTTATCTCTGGCCATTGCATAGAGAAGACGACTCGCACTGGTAATACTGGCCGATGTACCGTTGATGAAACAGACGCTTAGCATGAGGGCCAAGATGGTTGCTGCGGCACGACTCTTTGTGCTCTGGAGGAAGAGTTCGACAATGGGCATGCCTGTGTTTGAGGCGAGGATTGTTGCGGGATCGGTGAGACAGAAGAGGATGACGAGGATAAAGAGGAAGCCACTGAACCAGGTTAGCAACGGCCATAGAGCTGAAGAGATAGGGCAACTTACGTGACACCGCCAATGACTATAGCTAACATCATAGCTCGAGGGGCATCCCTCGAGGGATTGGGCATCTCTTCGGTTAGATGCAAGACAACATCGAAACCGATAAGCGACAGTGCAGATTGAAGTAATCCAAGGATCCAAGCAACACCATCAGACCAACCAGTCTCATTTCTGAACTCGGTAAAGACTTCACGGGCATCTGTCTTTGGTGACATGGAAAGGAGGATAATGCTCATAAGAACGACCGAGAGGATGGACCAATACACTATCAACTGCATTAGTTGGTGGGACAGAATACGTTGACAGGGTACCTACGAGCCATGTCATTCCAGCGGCCGAGGATCTTGTTGCCCCAGACGTTGCCGACCGTTCCGAAGGTAAGGATGGCAAGGAAGAAGAGATATGTCTTCCATTGTGTTGCCTCGTAGGCGTTGTTCGAGGCGACGACGGCTGCGGCGGAGACTAGTTGAGCTAGGTCGCACCAGTTAGTCTTTGGTCTACTGAGATCTATTCAGGAGTATCTTACCAGCAAAGAAGGCTTGAGTTGTGACAATGGTCAACCAACCAGCAATGTTGGTCCATCCAATCAAGAAACTCTATCAAGTGTGAGCCTTTATTCATGAGATAGCCGGGTCAACGTACCATAGGGCGTTTCCATCGCGGTGTACAAAGGGCGTACATGAAGTGATACTGTCCACCTACGAGCAATTAGCGATTGTTCCTGGAACATACTTGAGTCTCTTCGTACCTGCAGTTGGCCAAAGTGCAGCCATTTCTCCAAGGCTAGCAGCAAGAGCCAGGTTACAAAGAACACAAACTATGAATCCATAGATAAACGAGACGGAGCCCCCAGAAGGGAGAATGTACGCCATGGTACCAGCGAGTGCAATCCATGTACTGACGAAGGGTTAGCCAATGTCAAGAACAAACAGGGTATGACGAACTTGAGAATGGCAAAGGCCATGGCAACCATGGTCAAAGTAGAGAGACGCTGCTGCAAAGCGCCCTCCTGCGTTGAAGAAGTCATCTTGTCTCTTGTTCTGTTCTGTTATGATGAAGTGTTCTCGTTGGATTTCAGAAGGAGAAAAGGCTTGACTCATATACTCGTTTCCAAGGTCACACGGCCGAGCCACTTGCGTTGATAAGACCTGTCAGGGAAAGGGGCCACCGTTGGGCAAATCTCAAAAAGAATGGTCATCTACACTCCCTTCGCTGGTATGTTATCATACAAACACTTCCTATCTGCCGATATATCCTGATAAGCCCGTTCATTACCCCAGGTTTTGCGATATCAGGCGTCTCCACTGAATATACCAAATCCGGCAGAATTGCGAGAAAAATGACAAACTTGATTGGTTTTAGCGATGGCCAAGGAACTGGCTTGCTAGTGCCAACCTTGATGCTGGGTCTTAAACGAATTGCGGGGGAGATCTAGATTGTTTGGGTCTCTCGCGAAATTACCGGATGTGGTAATTCGCGTCAGAGACAGCTGATATCGCGATGGGTCAAGATCTTCGTATCATCACTATCGTGAGGTTTTAGACCAGATAGAGAATCATCGTTATCTTCTCGCGAAATTGCCGTTTGGGGAAATGGGGGCTGGGACGAGGATGAAAACACGGACCGAGGATAAAATGAGTAGCCGTCCTCGACGATACTTCATGTTGATTCTGCCTATCATTCTTGTTTTGTTTTACGTCAGAGTTCTCTTGAGCTTAATCAACCGAGCTATCTTGACTCGAGGGACGTGTTTTCAGTCTTTGATATCATACTTGACCAAACGACAATGTCTTCTCGAGACGGCTTCTCATGGACTGAGTCCCAAGGACTCAAGCCTGGTGTTCCATGCATTGGAGCTATCAAACCTCCCACCAATCTCTCAGACAAGAACACAAAGTTTGATGTGATTGTTGTTGGTGCAGGTTACTGTGGTCTGACTGCAGCTCGTGACGCAGCCGTTGCGGGTAAGCATCAATGTCCTTTAAGCTCAGGACATATTACTGATAAGCACAGGCCTCAAAGTATTGCTCATTGAAGCTCGTGATCGAATTGGAGGCCGATCATGGAGCTCCAATATCGAAGGATATCCATATGAAATGGGTGGTACCTGGGTATACTGGGGACAACCCAACGTATGGCGTGAGATCTCCAGATACGGCATGCAAGATGAACTTGAGATTTCATATGACTTCTCAAGAGGCGTTAACAAGTATCTTCTTGTGACACCAGAGGGTACTCAAAAGTTCACTCACGAGGAAGAGGTAAGTCCCAGTGTCTGTAAAACAAGTCAAGAATCCAGACTGATAAACTCAGGACCAACTGATGCAAAGTGGCCTTGAGAAACTCGTCAACATCGACGGCCAAGGCGGTCGAGAAGCACTAGTCTTCCCCCACAGCGCAAATCTGGGCCCAACAGCTGCCAAGTACGACCGCATGTCCATCGCAGACCGCCTGGCCCAGATCCAAAACGACCTCACCCCCAACGAACGTATATGCCTAGAAGCCTTTGTTCTTCTCTGCAGCGGCGGTACCCTCGAAACCACTAGCTTCTATGAGTTCCTGCACTGGTGGGCTCTCAGCGGCTACACATACCAAGGCTGCATTGAGTATCTCGTCAAGTACAAGTTCAAGGGCGGCCAGTCGAGCTTTTCTATTCGTTTCTTCAAAGAGGCTTTGGCGAGTGGAAACCTGACGTATTCTTTCAGCACACCTGTTGCTTCCGTGAAGAGTGGCCCTGCTGGCGTTGAGGTCACTTCGAGAAGTGGCCTGAAGTTCAGGGGGTTGAAGATGATTAGTGCTATGCCGCTTAACATTCTGAACGATGTGCATTTCGATCCCCCCCTGATGCCTGGTAAGAAGGCGGCGGCGGATATCGGGCATGTCAACCAGTGCACCAAAGTTCATGCCGAGGTTTCAGACAGAGATCTTCGGTCGATGACCAGTATCAGCTATCCTCTCAACAAGCTGTCATACGGCTTTGGAGATGGCACCACTCCTGCTGGCAACACTCATATCGTTGCATTCGGCGGTCAGCACAACCACTTCCATCCTGAGGAGGACATTGAAAAGACCAAGGCCGCTTTCCAGGGCTTTGCTCCGATGGACATCAAGCGGCTGGTCTTTCACAACTGGTCTAAGGATGAGTTTGCAAAGGGAGCTTGGTAAGCAAGCCCCATTCCTTCAACATGGCGAAGCTAACAGTTACAGGTTCTTCTCTCGACCTGGTCTGCTGACCGATCATCTTGGTGACATGCGAGCCACGCAGGGTAACATCATCTTTGCCTGCTCTGATTGGGCTCTTGGATGGCGCAGTTTCATCGATGGTGCCATTGAGGAAGGGACACGAGCTGCCATGGCTGTCCGTTCGAGCCTTTCCGAGCGAAGCCATCTGTAGTTGGAGCCAAGGATCGTCATACTCCGTGTAAACTGCATGTATAAAGGTTGAGGCGGGGATTCTATTCTTCTATTAGATCGTTAGATTCACTATGCATAAATTGGCATTTATCTGATGATTGGAGTGTCGTGATTTGAGTACCACTGAAGGGCATCAGATTAAGCATGGGCATTGTTAAGGAGAAAAGCTGGAGCATTTTAAGGAATTGTGCCGCTGTACGAGACTTGGGCTAGTTTCAGATTGCAAAGCGTCAAAGCCAATGGTCATCCAGCACTGAAAACCTAGAGTTCATGCTCGTTGCTGAGGTTTTAAACATATTCGTCGGCTTGTAGGAGCCGTCCAAAGCCGTTATAAATCAACATCTCCCCATTCTGAGCCTTCTCATCCTCCTCTTCCCATAATTCTCTCCGCTTGTCTCTCCAACTTCGTATCTCAGCTCTCCTTCTTCTCGACATCCGCTGGTTTTTCAAGGAATCGCATTCATTAGAAATTCTGTCTCTGAAGCATTTATCACCAAGTCGACCAATAGAGACATGTATGTCTACTATGTGAGTAGTGAATTCTCGTGAATGTTAGCTTCGCACAATTTAATAGCGCCGTAGGTTGGACTTACTATCAGGCAGCCTGCTTCCCACATAGTTACTTGTGAGCAAGAACACGCATAGTTCAGGGCTGAGATTATTTTGGGGAGGGAATTTGGATTTGTTATCGTTGCCGTTCATGGCGGTACTGATCTCTTCACGCAGATAGGTCTCCACGAATCTGTGGTGCCACAACTTGGATAGAAGGGGCTTGCCATATGCTGCTGATGGGTTGTAGCATGCCCTCGGACAAAGGTTCTGGATCTCCGTGCTGATATTGACGAGATCTTGTATCTGCATGAGGTTCTCATGCCAGTTGTCAAACTTCCGCCGAAACAGTTTAGATCTGCCCCCGCGAATAAAGTGTTCCAGGAGCATCACAAGTTGATACATGCTATATCTCCTTTTCAAGCGACGTCGCATCCTCGCGACGATCAAAGCCAAAGGTATCAGCTCATCATTGTAGAAAATCTCTCGGATATAGGAAATTTGATATTGGAGGAGCTTGTCTTGGTTTGCTCGGAAGCAAGCGCGCGTTGAAGGAGATGCCGCGATGAGTGATGCTACATCGCTCATTGACTCGCACATCTCGAAGACTTGGAATTTGAGTTCCGCTGGTAGTTTGTTAAAGCAGTCGGTTTTCTCTGATCCGACCCCCTTGTCCTTTCGGGGGTAGGCAGCTAGAAAGACCAAAGCCAAATATGCGCCAACAAGAAAGAGGGTGAAGTTTCTCACGTCGCCGGACATCTCTAGAAAGTTGAATGATGAGCCGTATGTGTAGAATTTCTCGTGTTCACATCATCTGTGCTGGAAGTCTGAGGGTCGACCCTGTAGCTAGTAAGACTTGAGTCGTTGTATATCTGAAGAAGAGAATTTAAATGTGTCAAAAGGGACAGAAACATTTCTCTTATATAGCATTCGTATTATAATTTTCCAAGTATAGTTTAAATTGAAGATAGTTGCGCGTGAAAAGTAATGTTGCCGTAGACGTTTGTGATAGGGGGCAGCCTGTTAGTGTTTGAACACAAAGCATGATCGATAAATAGTGCTATTCGCAGCAGACGATTATGGCCGAGAGCCCAAATCAGCATACAGAACTTAGATAAATAACTTTGTTGACGGAACGATGGCTCAACGTTTGAAAGAGCGTACTTATATTCTTATAGACTGAGTGTTCACAGCCATTCTTGCAATCTGTCTGTTTTTCAACATGGAACCGGGCATTTATAGGCTCGGCTTTTTATTTTAGACTTCTTCAGGTTTTGCAAAAGTTGTAGACGTCTCATCAAAGTAAGTCAAAGGCGACAAAAAGAAAGAAAACTGCGTAATTTATATACACTCTTAAAGTAAAGGGTGGATTTCAAGTGAGAATTTTTATTTATTTAAATGTATTTATGTTATCTAAATTCACGCCCAATCTGGCTTCTGTGCTTCCCAATCTCGCCAAATCTCAACTTACCTCCCATCCTCAACTGAAGGCATAAGTCTGGTAGATACTCTCTCGCCTCACAGCAGATCTAGTAGCTACCCTTATCCCAGCCTGCTCTTGCAATCTCTTTGTGGTCACTTTGAAAAAGATGTCGAGAACGTACGGTTTCTGGTCCTCTGCTTTAAGTTGTTCCAAGTGGTGGAGAAAAGGAAATCCCAGCAGAGACATGTAATCGAGGTATGTCGTCTCGTCATCCCGTTGCCTCGTGATGAACCGGCATTCTTGAAGGCGTTTCAAGACGGAAGGGCCGGTGCCCCCAAGGCGTATTATATCCTCCACCTGGTTACGCTCTCTCCGTGCGCTTCTAGAAATCCCGAACGTGTTGTCAACGGAAAATAGAATATCTCTGTGTCGCTGTTTGATCAGCTTCATCATGGTGTCGGGGATCCACGGGCGATGAGCTCGGTGTGGGTGCTTTAAACGCTGGTGGAGATAGAATTCGAGTTGATTGACCTGTTCTCTTTCTGCTTCTCTCTGTTTGAAGAGCTTTTCTTCTCCGTTACAGGCTATTTGGCAGTAGAGATCGTAGCGGAGAAAAGCATTAATGGCATGGCTCCGGTTTGCAAATATATGTATGTCATATCTTGCTATGCCCGATAAGTGGTCTCGGAATCCGCTCACCGAGCCTACTGTTATGGGGCCAAGTTCCCGAATCATATTTATTAAAGCTGAAATACAGCCCATGTTCGTTTTCCATTCCTCGGTGAGTTCTTGTTTATCGAAGCGAGCTACGGCGTCGAGGTAGGGTCTGATACGTTGCTCGATCTGGAGTGACGTTAACCCACGAGTCTGGGCACGTACCTTTCGCGCTTGTAGGAGGATCAATGCCAGTGGCACAAGTGCTTCATCCCCGAAATTTTCTTGTATCTTTAGGATGTAAGGCCACAGGAAGGAAGTGCGTTGGTTGGCGTGGAAATAGCGTCTTGCAATAGGGGAAGCCGAAAGAAAAGACCGAGTGCTGTGAAGTGACTGGAGACTGTTCACGATGTTGAGATGAATTTCAGGCGGGAGCCAGTTAAAGATATCAGAAGACATGGCGAAGAAGACGTGTTTTGCAGCAGATGGGCCCAAGAGTGAAGCTGCGGGGGTACTGGGGCCTTATATAGAAGGGGAGTAAATCAAAGTTTTCTATGATATCATGACAGTGGAGGGGAAGAAAAAGCGCCGGCAAGATCTTTTGAATAAGGTCTCAGTTCGTGGTTGGGTCCCGGGATGAGAGAGTGTGAAAGTTGGGGACATGATGGCTGCCTGGACTCGGTGCCTAAACCAGCAAAACTTTATACAGAGTTCAAGTGTCCACTTGTGACTGGTTGTTTTATAACTCACAATTCTCGAAGAGCGTCTCATTGAAGGGGTAGGCCATATATGTTCGAAAGGGGATAGCTACTATGCTTATCTACCCCGTGTAACAGAGGCAATGAATTGTCAGCGATCTGAGGGTTTATGCGGTCAGGATAGAACATACTCATCACAACTTGCACAGCAACTTATATTCCCATCAAACAATAATTTCCATTCGCTAAAGTTTAATCTATGGCATAAAAGACCCTGACACATGATACATCTAGCTTGAGCTCTTAGTCAACCCATCCTGAGCAGCTTTCTCCAATCCCTCAACCGTCTCCTTCGGCAGCGACAGGAACGGCGAGTGAGAGCTCTTGATGTGGAAGCTTCCAGCATCGGGACCCAACGTAGAAGCCAGATTCTCTTGGATAGCCAAAGGGATGGCACGGTCTTCATCGCAGAAAATGAAGAAGCAGGGAACGTCGTGCCACGGCTCATAATCGACGTTGTCGGTGTACACACGACGAGATTGATGCTTCAGAGCAGAAATGGCCTTGGTTTGAGTTTCGGGATCAACGTCGTGGTAGAAAACGTTGTCGGGCGTGTCAGCATAGACATAGTCTCCCTGTTCGTCGTTAGGAAATCATCTTGATCCGAGCGATACACAACTCACCTCCACACGCATCCAGGGAAGATACTGTCCACCAAGGGCCCCGAGAATACTAGCCCCCTTTGGCATTACGAACGCACTCAGGTAAACAAGCTGGATCACGCCGCCTGCTTTGCCCTCCTGCGCGCGCTGCTTCAAGCCCAAGCCCTTGACAGCCTCGGCACCGACAAGTCCACCGTACGAGTGCACAATAACCATGACCTTCTTGCCCTCCTCGACCAGCTTCTCAACAACAGCTCGCACAGCAGCAACATCATCGCTCAATCCCTTGGTGGGAGGCTCAGCGCCCACGGAGGGGTAATCAACAGCGTCAGTCTCCCAGCCCTTGGCGTGGAGTTCTTTTCGCACGGCATCGTAGCAATCAGCTGTGTGCCACGCACCAGGAGCGAAGACGATGGTAGGGTTAGACATGATGAGGTTCAAATAGACTTGAAGATAGTGAACTGGAGAGAATCTGGAGGGGAAGCACGATGGATAAGTAATGGCTTGGTCTACGGACTAGCTGTGGGTAGGTTGAGAGTTTAAAAGACGCTCTAGCCCCAACATGAAGGTAAAGGACTAGCAGCGCCTCGTTAAGGGGCCCAGTTTCAGTTGAATCCACTCAATTGCAGGGTCCGTCATTATCTCGTTGCAACGCGCAGGGTTCACGCTGCAGAGTGCGAGTCAATTCTGATAAAGCTGTGTGGGTTTGGACTAGATTTGAAAGGGGCTTAGTTGGATATGGGATGCGTCAAACGCGGCTAACACTTGGCCGATCAGGGTTCCCCTGGCCAAAAACAGCACAGAGTCCAAAGAGGTCGATTGAGTTCGATGTGGATATTGGTTAGTCTGGTCTAGTAAAGCCAAATGCAGCTTGACATGCCGACTAAGACTGTCTTTCTCGGAGGATTATGGCCTTACTGTGATGGGCATAAACGGTGACTGCAGACACCACCTGGATTTTCCCCAGCATTATCCTCTCTGTAGATGCCGGCATGAACAGTAACAGTCCTTGAGAATTTGATATGGATGTTAAGATCATGGCGCCTGTTTCAGAACTGTGGTCAGTTGTTCTCCACTTCACAAAAAACTCACAGACTTGGCCTTGTCCTCGTAACATCTAACTTCAGCTGGTGTCTTGAAACATTGTGATTTTAAGGATTATCTTGGAACAATGCATTCCCCTCGTTTCCTCCAGAGTTGCGTTGGCTAACTCGGTTGGGAGTCCATATATATATATTCATTACCGCAAGATGTCCTGCAGATATCTTGGCCGCATTGCCCGCATATAATACTGTCTGTTTCGGGCAACATGCTGCGCTGACCATATTTCTAACCTATCATCACAATGCTGAGTACATGACAAATGTTAGTAAGCGCCATTGTCAGCTTAGAATAATAATAGCGCATCATCCTCTTGCTCGCAATTCAAATATAAATTGCTAGCGTCCATACGGCTGCCCAGGACCAGTTCCACTATCGTTTAGGCGCGTATATCCCTTGCAAGCTCCCCGTCAACGGTTCATCACTATCGTTTTCCAAACAAGCTAGTGCCCTTGTCGTACGAACACGATGGCCAGTCAGCAGACTCCCAACCAATCCAACTCGATCGACGAGCATCGAGCGTTGTACAATACATATCTGGACCACTGCAACGCTCACAACTTTGAAGCGATGAGATCATTCTACGCGTCCCCCCTCGTGGTCAACGACAAGCCTATAACCCCAGAAGAAGCAACGTCTTCCTTCCAACCCATGATCGACGCATTCCCCGACTGGCACTGGAACCTGCGAAACCTCACCATCGAAGGCGACTATCTTTCCCTCCTCTTCAAAGTCACGGGCACTCACCAGGGGGACTTTCGAGGCTACAAAGCCACCGGCCGCAGAATCGAGACGAACCAGTTCACGCTGTACCACGTCGTCGATGGAAAATTCGCCAGAGTCTGGGACCTGGTTGATTTCGAGACCTTGATTTCACAGATCAAATAGAGGAATTACATGGCAGATCGCCGTTAGTCAAGGTTGAACAATGAAATTCTGTGTTTCACTTTTGCCGGAAATTTAGTGAATAAGGAGGTGAAGCCAAACCCGGCGTAGAAAGAACGCCGGAGGATATCGAACCCTGTTCGCCTAGCATGGGGCAGGGATTGCGTGTGTTCTGGTGACGATACCACGTTGCCGGGTATATGCGGTGCCGAAATTCCGGGCGAATTGTTTCATCTGATTAAAACATCAAGACTCAACTCGACGTCCGCCAAACTCAAACTCGGATGATTGTCGAAGTCATTGTTGCGCTATGTGATTCTGACTGCTCACAATAAGGTCAAAGAGCTAATAGGGACCAGTAAAATTTCCGGGGAAAAAAAAGAGTGAGCAGCCTGATCAGCACACGGGGCGCTGGTTCCGCCCGCGGTCAAAGCACTAGACAGGGCTCGTTAGGTGCATTTTTAAGATGATAAGGCTGTGAGTAGCTCAGACCTCAACTGCTCTTTCGCGGTGCCACGTCTCGATGGATCCAAAAACAGCCACGTCCTTGTCTAGTTCGTCGTCTAAATAGATACCGATCCATATTAGAGCCGAGTTATGTACAGTACGAGTGCAACGCTGCAATTCTGTTCTTAAATAGTCGGCTGCTCTGACTCGTTGCGTATTTTTTGCTTCTTTTTTTGCTTCTGCAAAACACAAAAGATCTTCATCCTCGCAGGTCTGGATTGGGCAACAATACCGATAGAAGGACACTCGTCAGGCTTGACTCGAGGGAAATTGACATCTGACAGCGCTAGATGAATCTGTGCGTGTCTGACTGGTCGATGGGACCGTCGTCCGCAAAGTTAGGGAGTCTTCCCCGGTAGCGTCGGGGACCAAGGACCCCTACCTCCCAAGCCCGGCTAGCGGTTTCTCGTTAGTGCGTACAGTAAGTTGATGAGAACGGATGGTAGGTTTATTGAGCTTGTGAGAAAAACATCAAGGGCGGGTTCGAGATGCGAACTAACTTTAAAGCCCACCAGTTCAGGAATGCATTTTCTTTGCTACTTCGTACTGTGGTGCTCTGTTACTTCATCCCTACGACATCCCCTCATGTGAACTCGTCTCCCTTCTTCGCTTCAGCAGCTTCGTTTTCTTCACTATGGCCTCGCTGTATGGCCGTGACGTGAACACCGATCGGAGCAGCGAGCTCAATGCCACGACGACGATTGTTCTCGTGCTGTCCGTTGTGTTTGTCGCTTTACGCTTCTGGGCGCGATATGTGAGGATCGGATATGGAACTGATGACTGGTTGACTCTGGTAGCGCTGGTGGGTTTGATGATTGGGTGCCAAGAGTTGTACAATTCTGACAATGGGTTAGGTCTTTGTCTTCATCACTGGTGGACTCAATTATGGCAGTAAGTAATGCCATTGGGTTATATTGTCGTCGCTAACAATTGATCAGTGATTGCGCATGGTCTCGGAAAGCATGCGAAGCGCGTGTCGAAAGAAGATCAAATAATCTTCTTCAAGCTCCTCCTCGCCTTCGAAAACATCTATGTCACGGCAGTGATGCTCATCAAACTCGCCCTTCTATCGATGTACCTGCGCATCTTCCCATCTCGAAACTTCCGATTGGCCTCGGCCCTCATCGCTGCTGTTGTAATTGGTTGGTGGATTGCGATTTGCGCAGTGTGCATCTTTCAGTGCCATCCGATCAAAAAGGCTTGGATGCCCGGGATTGATGGGACTTGCATCAACCTCAAGGCTTCGTTTATCGGCAATGCGATTCCGAATATTGCAACAGATGTTGCGATTTTGTGTCTGCCGGTCGGGCAGATTGTGAAGTTGCAGGTCAACATGGCGCAAAAGTTGTCGCTGTTGGTCATCTTTTTGCTCGGCAGTTTGTAAGTCCTCGTCCACCAGCCTGTGAGTGCTTGGTATTAATCCGTTTAGTGTCTTGTTCGCCAGTATATACCGATTCACGACAATCATGCAATTCGATCCAGTGGACACGACATGTAAGAACTCGAGCGACATGCGTGCGACTCTCAACTAACTTGAATAGGGACCCTCGCTACAGCCTGCACCTGGTGTGTCGTCGAAGTAGCCTGCGGAACCATCGCCCTCTGCCTACCAACACTCAGGCCGCTGATGCTTATGATCTCATCCAAGTTCGAAAGCATCACATCCAAAAAGGATGCAGCTGCTCGCACCGGAATGCAAACAGAACTCGTAACGATTGGAGGAACGGGTGGAAAGACGGGGCATTTTCATCGGATAGATGATGTATATGAACCCAACTCAAGTCAAAGGGGACTTGCGACAAGTGACGGAAGCATACCGCGTGTTGATCAGAGCGACCACGGTTCTGGAGATGAAGTATCGTTACACCAAGGGAAGATTGATCTCGGGCCCAGATAATGTATGCTCAAGTTGGGGATTTATATCATATGGAAAGCATAGCAAGCCTGGCATAATGCATTTTGAATATTCAAGCACCATCGCCAATTGAGGCGCGACTACTCCGTACTCCGTAATTGAGCCCTGATTCAGTGTCGGGAATTTGGTGGCTGATTGCTCGTTTTACGGCATTGTTGGTGCTGACGTTCTAGTCCACATGAAGAACGTTGGCGCCCGAGAGAAATGCTAAATTAACCACCTTCAGCCATAAAATATTCACTATCAAAGCGCTAAGTTATTCTCCATCTCAAGGGTCGGGTAGTGTAATTGTCTGTGCTGCTATCTGATGGCAGCCGGTGCCGGGGGGAGGTGAATGTTGTCTTATCGATAAGCCGCTCTCACCGAAGCTCACCACGAAATTGTCAATCGGCCCACCATCGTCTCCCAAACAATGCCTCAATTGACGCAACAATAGCCATGGCGCTCCCTCTCTCTCGCTGCCGCGCCTCTTTGCGCCTCAGCACATGCACTCGATCTTTAATTCCCCTGCGCACCCGACAATTTCTCCCCCGAAGCTTCAGCCAATCCTCCATCGCCTACTCAAAATCCCAACCCACGAAAGATGACGTCCTCAACCTCTGGGATCAGTGTACGACGACTTCAATGCCCGCTTTGGTCGGTGCTAACGTGCGCCAGATAGCAATGCGGGTATACCGACTACGCCTGGTGTCAATGGGCAATACGCGGGGTTCATGAATAAGAGGAGGAACATGTCGTCCAAGCTCTCGTTCGCCGATCTCGTTCTACCATCTGGCGAGGTCATTCAGCTTTGCGCCGACTCGACGAAATACCCCAAAGCATCTGCACTCTTTCGAAGCATTCGCGCAACGAGTCCCGTTGTCGTTAGCACCGAGAGCGAAGCGAATACAGGCCCAGACGGCGAGAAGCAACCCTCGAAGCGAACCTTTCATGTCAAAGACATCCGACCATTGAACGACGTACAGCAAAACCTCATTGTAACACCCGATGTCGTGTTCCCCGATACCAAGCGCCATTACCAGCTCCGCCATCACCCAGAGCTGCTAGCAAGACTCCAGTTCCGATCATGGCTCAAAGGACAATTGACAGCCGGTCTGCAAGAGAAGGGCTTTACAGACATCGAGACGCCGACATTATTCAAGTCAACACCCGAAGGCGCACGAGAATTCCTCGTACCGACTCGTCGTCCTGGATTCGCATATGCTCTCACGCAAAGTCCCCAGCAGTACAAGCAGGTTCTTATGGCAAGTGGTGTTTCGCGATACATGCAGTGGGCGCGCTGCTATCGTGATGAGGACGCTCGTACGGATCGCCAGCCTGAGTTTACGCAGCTTGATATGGAGTGGGCGTTTGCGAATGCGGAGCTGGTGAGGAAGGATGTTACGGACATTGTGCTGCGGTCGCTGGAAGCTTTACGACCTGCGCATAGCTACAAGAACATCCGTGGAAGTCGTGTGCCCGTGATTACAGACATTCCTGAAGGTTCTCGTCCTGCCGATGAACCGGTTCAGCACAAGATCACGACACTTACGTTTCAAGAGTGCATTTCAAAGTACGGAACGGACAAGCCAGACTTGCGCCTCCCGGGAAGAGTACGTCGCATCCTCCCATTGTCGATCTCAGACTAACTTTTCCAGATCCATGCGATACCGAACGAAATGTGCGAACAGTTCGCCAGCATGATGACGTATCTCCAAGACCCCCTCATCGAAGCCTTCCATGTCCCCGTCAAAGACCTCGACGACGACATCCCAAGACCAAAGCGCTTCACCGAACAGTTCATCGAAGCACTACCGAAACACCTTCGTGAGAACAAAGACGGTATGCCGGTGATATTAGTCTGCGACTCGAGACAACCCCGCGGCGGCTTCTCTTCACTGGGCGTAGAGTGCGATGAGATTGTCAACATCGCAAC
This sequence comes from Fusarium miscanthi, assembly GCA_014898875.1. Lineage (NCBI taxonomy): Eukaryota > Fungi > Ascomycota > Sordariomycetes > Hypocreales > Nectriaceae > Fusarium > Fusarium miscanthi. Next base: position 185,130 of record JAAVUA010000186.1, read on the forward strand.
TGGTGGAAAGGGTGTCCTTGAGGGTGACATCCTCGTCTTCCAGGCGCGCGAGAAGCCAAAGGGCCAATACTACCGCGCTTCTACAGCAATTGGCGAAATCCGTAGCGAGTTGTACAAGAAGCTTCTCAGCAACGGTCTCGTAGAAGACCTCCCTGCACCCGGTACTCCTGACTCGATGCAATTCGTCTGGGTAATCGACTTTCCCATGTTCAAACCCACCGGCGAGGACAACGATCCAGGCCAAGAAGGCTCCGCTGGCATCGCAGCAGCACACCACCCCTTCACAGCGCCCAAATCCAAGCACGATCTCGAGCTTCTCTTCACCGACCCATTACAAGCCAAGAGCGCAGCATACGATCTCGTCCTCAACGGCGTAGAAGTCGGCGGCGGCAGCGAGCGTATCCACATACCCACCGTGCAGGAATTCATCATGCGGGATATTCTCAAGATGAAGGATAGTAGGATTGAGGACTTTGCGCATTTGTTTGATGCGCTGAGGGCGGGATGTCCGCCGCATGCGGGCTTTGCGCTGGGTTTTGATCGGTTGGTTGCGCTTTTGACGGATACAACTACCGTGAGGGATGTCATTGCGTTTCCGAAGACGATGAAGGGTGATGATCCGTTTGTCAAGGCGCCGACGAGGGTTACGGCGGAGCAGCTTGCGCCGTATGGATTGCAGTTGAGGGGTAAGCAGTGATGAGCATGGTGGTGTTGTGCAAATGTGATGATGGATAGAATCGCGACTCAGTTTGTTTAGGTGGTAGGGTTATAGAACTGTACATTATTGTAGACAATATCATAGAAGTGCATCAGGTCAACGGCGCGTTGGCCGAGTTGGAAAAGCCCATTCACGGTCATGCCAAAGCGATTGGAAATTCGTATGCGTTGAATTGTTTCTATGTATTTGCCGCTCTCATGATTGAGCGTCAATTCATTCCCATTCCCCAACCGAGCCATTCCCGACCACACATTCTAAATGTTGCCGTTCTCTAGACTCCAGTGTTCCGTAAACTCCGATGCAATTTCAGATCCATGCCGCGTAAGGTATCAAGGTGTCGCAATTAAAACAAGTCGTCCAGCGTTTAAGCCATGAAGGCAAAGACAGCAGCACCGACAGCCGCCATGAAAGCAACAACGCCAGCTTGGCCGCCGCCAACAGTAGCAGCAGCATTGTCGTTATTCGCAGCCGCAGAGGCACTGGCACTAGCCTCGTCGACAGCAGTGCGGACCTTTGAGCTGATTCCATCGAAAGCGGTGCTGGCGCGGGAGGCAATCTCGGAGCCCTTGTCGCGCACGTCGGAGGCCTGGCCCTCAACCCAGGTCTTGGCGTCGCCGCCCTTGTCGGAGGCCCATTGCTCGGCTTCGGAGTAGTGGCTCTTGACCCAGTCGTCGACGTCCTGGCCGGCGGCGGAGGCCTTGCCCTCGGCCCAGGACTTGACGTCGTCGGGGATGATGTCGCGGGGGAGGACGGCGGGCTGGGTGATGTGGGGCTGGGGAGCTGCCTCGGCGGCGACGAGGGTTGCGGCTGCGAGGAGGGCGACTTGTGTGAAGAGCATCTTGAGTGTTGTTGTGTGGTGTAAGTAAGTGTAAGTGAAGTTATGTGATGGAGATTTGTTGACGGATTGGTTGAGAACAAGAGATGCAGTGGTTTATGTGAATGATTGAGAATGATGAAAAGAGAAAGATTGGGAGCAGGACCTCTCCTTGATATAGATCTCAGCTCCCCTGCCTCCCTCAGCTTGATTGCCTGCTTCTCCTGTCATTTCCGCATGAAGAATCATAGCGCGCTGCGTCATGACCCACCGCCTGAACCCCTACGTCGCCCAACCACAGCCCGCTATTCAGCTCATCCCTGCGGCGATCTTAGGCCCTTCCAAGGTCTGCGCCATCGTCAACATGTCATCACCAGCCGCAATTCCATCATCGACCTCTCAGGTGTAACCCTCAGATCCACTCCCACTGTTTCACTGACTCTCTGTGGCGATGTCATTCCAGCTAGAGGCAGCTGTACCTGGGCCTTAAGCTTGTTTCAGTATCGTGTGCTGCTATTTTGGAATACATGTATGGAACAGGTTGGCAGCCACGCGGCAACTGTCGTGTGCTCAGCCAAGCCTCAATTCGATCCGCTGTCGCTCCACGGTCGGCGGGTTTATTGGCGTTTTGCGCTTATTCATATCTTTAATCTTAATCGCGTTTTACCCCGGCATTCGCTAAGTCTCTTGTAGATAGACTCAAATTACCTACGACCGGGGCTCGAGGCCTTCCCCGGGACCCAGTCGGTGGTTGATCACTCCACAATTTGGTTCTGTTTGCATCACTCATGACGAGAAGAGAGAGGCAAATATGGCGATATCGATCGCTCGTGGTCGGGAATTTCGGCGATTTTGCGACGCGTGTCTGCATGGCACTGCCATGGTGTTACGTAGATCAAAGATCACACCGCCGTTGCTGCCGTAGAGTTGGGGAGGGAGGAATAACGTTATAAAGGAAGGGATAAACAGAAGGCCTTTAATTGTTATTATCTAACTCCAATTCAGAATGGGGCTATAAGAGATTGCGATGGCAGGATTGGTCTCAGTTGCCGTTGCGACTTAGTAAGGCATAACCAGTATCGGGGAGACTCTAGCACCAAATGCTCATCCTGCAACCTTCCCCCCAGCTCTATTCTTCCACCAGTCGATTTACGCGTAAAACATTTCCGCGTAAATTGACGCCTTGCGCTACAAAATAAAAAGCCGCGGGTGTCCTCCTCACTTCGTGCACAAGACGCTGGCCTAAGCTGTCACTCGCGCGCTACCCTGGACCAACACATCGGCATCTGGGCTGAGCTGGAACCAGGGATGTTTGGCCTCGATGTGTCGGTTCTTGTTGAATTTTCTCGAAAATAATTGACCACATACATCACACGAGATTTCTCTGGTTAAGCGTTGTCTTAATAAGCCAGGCGATCAAGAAGAAGAAGAGGAGAGTCAACTTACCGGCCGGGGATCGATCTGGGTGCCGGTCCCCCGCATTGACCTCCTCCACATGGAGGCGTTGGAAGTCTCATAACAGCGGCCGTTGATTCACAGACTGACAGGCAAAACGCCTCAAAAGCTTCTTCCTCAAGCACCATTCTCTTAGAACGTGTCAGTCTGATGGCGCCACCATTTTTGGAGGTGTTTAACCACTTACCCGTCCAACGCACAGCATGTACTTTCGCACCTCTTCAGGGGTCTGCAAGTACCCGAGCGCGACGAATCTCTCCACAATGGATACAATGCCTGCCGTAGACATGTCCCAGAATGCACCTTCGCTCTGCAAGCGTTGTAGACAGGAATCGACCATATTTTTAGCTTCGGATCCCCCATGGGTGAAGGCGACACAAGAGTATAAGTCTTTGGCAGTTACCCCACGCCCAGAGAAAACGTGGAGCAGATCTCCACATTCTGCCAGGAAGCAGATAAGGTTAGACATGATTGCTGATCCTTGCAAATCTTGGAGGCTGCTTGAAGTTGGCTGCGAGTTCTCGATGTTAATTGCGAGCGACGCAGCGGGCATCGCATAAAGCTCCCGATCCGCATTGGGAAAATAATTGAGTAGCTGCCCGTCTTGTAATGATTCGAATCCAAGTGCCGAGCCTTGGGCGTATGGGTTTTGGTGGCCAGGAGCGCTCAGCCTCATGACTGTCGACATCTGGGACATGAAGGTATCATCAATCAAGATTGAGGATATTTGTGGCCAAACGACGACAGCCAGATCACTAAAAAGCTGACGTTCATGGGGATCGCGAATTGCATTTCTCCAGACTTCAATATCCCTGAAATTTGGGAGGTGTCGCAGGCAACATGAAGCGATGTAGGACAAACTGTACAGCGGGAAGATGGCAATTAACGAATCGGGTTTGGCGCCAACCATGAGACTGCGAAAAGTGAAGATGGCTACCTCACAGAATTCCGTAGAGGACTTGAACGAATTGAAGAGATGAGTAAGGCTCGGTGAAGTGTGGGTAGACGCAATTTGTCCAAGGTGCTCCCAGTATTGTTTGATTTGTATGACCAGATTGTGGATGAATGGGCTCACCATTTGAGATCCCAGGTTGTAGACAGACAGGCCTGTCATTTGAGGACCTGTGTTATCCAGGTACATGAGGTATGCGAGCAAGCCATCAAGCGCTGAGATGGCGTCCTTGAACGGGGCGTTTTCCATGAGAAAATATAAGTCAAAATAATGCTTAGCTTTTTGAGTTTGGACAATGGAATAAAGGGTTTAGGTATACTTCTCATCTTTTATATATCTGGTGAAGTGAAGGGGAGCCGTTTGCTCTGAGTTCTGAATTCTTGAGGCCAACTGCAGGTCGCATCTGTCACGACGGATCTCCAGGGCAGGGCGGTCTGTGGCCGCTAATTAGATTCTAACGTGGCCCATGCCTACGCAGCTCTCAACCCTGGTAGCTTGCTAGTCCCATGCCGCTCAGGTCCACGGGGGCAAGGCAGAATAAAAATGACAAACTTGGGGCACAGTTTCAAACACGGGGCAGGATCTTCATGCCACAAAAAAAAAGGTATAGAATTTTGGTATGACGCGATCGTGCGCTGCGGGTTGATTCTAATAATGCTACCCTGTTTTCCTCTCTGGCCTACCAACTTAGAAAGACATGCGCGGTAGTCATATTCCCACCCAAAGAGCCCACGTTGTAAGCAGGCTGATTACTCACCCAATCCAAGTTTCCGATGCATGGGTTTGTTCATGTGTTCTGAGTCTGATTCTACAGGGATGGTGTACACTACCTACTCAAGCTACTGTAACACTCGAGGCTCTTCAACCAGCGCCGATATGCCCGATCACGTTTGGGACAAGCGAATCAATTGTTCTATGATTGAATGACTTGCCACCCCCACCTGAGTATTGATCGGAAATATTATGCCTTACAAGAAAATAAGAAAGATCATATATATAAGACTGAAGTTCCCATCCTTTCAGAGGTATGCTGTTCGATAGCCCACCAGTTAGAAGATACGTAGTAGGTACAGCCAGCACCGCTTTCTTGTCTGTTGCTCCTAGGATAAAAGTTATTATTAAATATCTGGTAATATATTTTCTGTATTAATACGAATATTACCTTTTCTTTCTATAGCCCGGACTTCAATTACAAGCCCCAAACACCTTGCCCCATGTCCATCTTCAACATAAGCTACCCGGTACTCACAGACACCATTAGTGTATCGCATGCACTGTGGTTTGCATGTTTCCTGGCAATGTGTCGTCTCATGTTGAACTTTCTAGTGAACTCTTCTCCACAGTGGTGACATGGTATCTTTTTTCTGAAATTGTTGCTTGTCAATATGCATATAACCGTGTTTTTGGTAGACTTACAGTCTGCGATCTAGAGAGCGTCCCGCGTGCTGACGTTGTCCGATTGGGGGCATTCTTGTCATGTCTGCGGACGAATAAACTGCTTTGCAGACTTTTGCAAAGGCTTGGCCGCTGGGCAGTATTTCCTGAGCATCGCATTAGTCTTCTTCTGTACTCCGAACAAGGTTCATCAATAACATACCTTTCCGACTATTTCACGAGGAGATGGGTCTTCGAAGGAGTCATTTCGTCTCAAGGCCTGGGTGAAGTTCTTGACCTCCAATGAAACATCAGAACGTGAAAATTTCGCGATCGCTCCAGGTCCACAGAGAATGTCAAGTATTTCCCTGCAATCAGTGAGGAAGTTAATCAGGATGCTCATGACTGCCGACTGGCGTAGATCCCCAGCTGAGAGTTGGGGCTCTGGGGTATCAGGAATAGCGGGGTGAGACCCTAGAGTAGTGCCCGCCATCTGCAAATTAGGCCCCGGGAGAGAACCTGGCATGTTGAAGAGACGGCCCCAGAACGGGTCGGGAAAATCGCCGAATAATGAGATGTCGTGCATGGTTGCACTCTGGGGTGCTATGAAATACTGGCCATTGAGCTGAGAGGCTGAATTTAAGAACTGTTCTATTTGGAAAGAGGATGTGGTCACGTCCTCCCAAAGCCGCTGAATGAGATCGTCGAACAGTTGGCGGTGCTGAGGATCACCAATTGAGTCTCGCCAGGTATTGACGTCGCGGAAAATGCTGTCAACATTTGCCTTGCCCGTTCTTCGGGAACATATTAAAGCAACGTAGGATAAGCTACAAAGCGCAAAATGTTCTCTAAACAATCAGGCTTCGATCCTGTTAAGGTGCCGCGAAAGGTGAAGATAGCGGCTTCGTACAGATGAACTGGAGTAGGGAATGCTTTGAGCAGGCTGCTGAGGCCGGGAAGATCTTCTGTCTGTATGATGTTGGTCAGATCATCCCAGTATTGCTCGACCTCAATCCGAAAGTCAAGAATGGCCTACCAAGATGCCATGTCTCGTAGTTTTACCTTGGGAGGGATACAGAATGACAAGGAAATCCATCTTGCTATACGAAATGACTTTTTAATCCTTTTGAAGAGAGTATTCTATGTATTATTGTTTCTCTCATCATAAAGATACTGACTTATAGAATGTAGTAAGTAAAATGATATATTATATAAGATTATTGAAATACTTATGGTATGAATCTGCATACTTGAATATATTTGGGCCCAATGTTGTGCGTGACACTAGGGCTGGGATTCAGGAGACTTGCACAAACAAGAACAGACGGTGATGGCTTCATTTTTCCCATCATGTAACCAACCTTCCAACTCGCGTGACCCAGCCCTGAGTATATAATCATTTCTTCGATTTCAATCTCTGTTTTCTTTTTCCTTCCTCCTTCATCACTCTTCCCAAGCTGCTCTGAAGGAGATCCGTTCGGAATCGTGACCAGCCACCCCTTCTCAAGCAGACCTGCTTAGAATTGTCGACTTGCGCAGCTCAGCCAGATCTGGACATCTTTGGAGACCCCCACCTTGGATTTCAGCCATTACGAGCCGCCGTGCTTGGAATTGTCGAACTTACGGGTTTTCAGTAACCAACGTCACGAACATACCGCGACTCTTACCCCTTGATCCCTGGGCACAGAATCCGAGGCTGGCCAACGACTACATTTACATCCACAATCATAAGCAGACCTGATTGGAATCGCCAAGTCCAGAATCGACATTTATTTTTCAACCAGCCCTGCTTGGAATTGCGTTCAGCCCTTGATCTGCCCCCAGCACTTCGAGCTGTGTGTCCATGGGCAGTTTGAAGGATCGCATGTGAACTTTGAGGGATACGGAATGGCAAGGAAATCCCTTTTTCTATAAGAAAACAGCCTTTTAATCCTTTTAAGAGAATATTGTATGGCTTCTGAGAGGAATCTACTTGTTTAGGAACAAAGAAGCAAACAAGAGAAACAGTGGATTAACAGCAGGGACACCGGTTACTCAACCGCTGACTGGACCAGGTTGATGGCAGGGATAACGACAAGGGTTGGGATCCTGGGCCAGGAAAGCGAAACGCCATGATAAAATAATTTCCAAATCCGTTGTTCAGAGTCTTGCGAGCCCTCTCATGTCACCTACAGGGATGATACTGAACGCGGGCCATCCTTCGACACAGCGAATCGCCTCTTATGTATAGTGTTGCTCCAGGACCCACAACATGCTCCGACGCATGGGCAGATCCATCAGCGGGATTTAGGGTTTGGTACGTCCTCTTGGAAGCGCGGGATCTGAAAGCACTGTACCGTAATGAGACGAGGATCTGTGACTGTACCGATCTCGCGGCTATCGCAGTACTCGGTATGTAATGCCATAGGAGCACCTGCATTGAGCCTCCACTGTGGAGAATTTGTAGGATCTCATGAGACGACAGTTGGCGCCTACCATCTCAAGACGGAGGATTGGAGTCGTGGTTGGAGAATTTGCCTCCGTAACGTACTTCAATGTTGTTTTGACTGGCTTGATACCTGGTTGAACAAGCCTCGAGACATTACACCACATCAGATTTGAAGGTCCATCACTCGACCGAGACGCAATGCCACTAACACCAAGCCTCACCAGCACCAAGATCAGAGCTGAGCAGCAGCGTAAACCCGCAAAACGCGATGGGATTAGAATTAATCGAATGTGATGAATTCATGCAACTGATTGTACACCTATATGACTTGGGTATGCAATTATTTACCAGCGATTACAGAATAGACTCAATTGGCACTCTCCATCAGACAATCGCTGCCATACTCATGTTTGTTTGTGTACGCTATTCCTGTGTCGCCGCATATTGCTCTTCCTCGTGAACCGTCTCGGGCATATGGGACAAGGGAAATTTCTTCTGGGATACTTTGTGTTAGTTCTCGTGATACAAGCGGATTGTTATTTGACATACGGCTCTGGCCCGGCAGCGCGTGGTGCAGAGGGGCTTCTGGGGCCTGAGGGTAAAGCCATCCCAAGGGTTTTCACCAGCAATGGGCAAAATTTTACATATACTCTGTCGGGCATAATTTCCTAGGTTTCGCGTTAGTTGCTGCATGCTCATCTTCAATTCTGCGTACCTTGCCAACAATGATCATGTACTCTTGGACATCTTCGGGGGTTTGCAGGTAGCCGAGCTGGATGAATGTATCGACAATAGAGAGAATGCCCAATGAAAATGGGTCTTGAAAGGATTCGTCTTGTCGCATGCGTTGTAGGTGTGAGCTGACATCATTTTGCTGGGGCGTTGCCTGATTGAGAGCAGACGAAGGTGAATACTGGTGCTTGGCCGTTACCCAACGTCCGGAAAGTGTCTGGAATAGGTCTCCGCATTGCTCCAGAAATAGCGTTAGATTAGCGACGAGGCCCGATCCGTGTGGACCTAACGGAGCTAAAGTTTGGAACCCTGTATCCCCAATAAAGGTGTTGAGGTCGCTGTGCGCTTCTTGGTCTGTAGGCTGGGAACCAGAGAGACTGAGCAAGTTGGGGGCCGCTTCACTGTATTCTAAAGGAAACCCAATCAGGTCACCTTCTCGAGGCGATAGTCCAAATGGTGCATCTTTGTACATGGCCATGAAGGGGAGAGGATCGCTGTAGCCCGCCATTACAGGGTCCAGGAAAATTGATGGCCGGGATGGGTTCGCTATTTCCGGGTATAACGCCCGGATCAAACTGGCGAATGCTTGCCGATGATCATACTTGCTGATGGTATTTCCCCATTGATCAATGCAGAGTTGGGCATCACTGATCGCCGAATTATGACTGCTCCTGAGATGACGCGACACCACGTGCGACAAACAGAAGAGAGCCACAACGTCCCCCAAAGTGCTGGGGGGCTGGCCAATTAAAGTGTGTCGAAGCGACAAAACTGCGACCTGGAAGAACAGTACAGGACTGATGAAAGAGTCAAGGGTATCGTCGATACCTTTGAGACCCAATTTGGGAACCAGCTCTGATGTACGATTCTGGACACTTTCAAGATTGAACCAAATACCTTCAAGGTATTTCCACGTTATGCCTGTGTGGGAAAAAGAATTTGTGACATGGCTTTGGGTAGTGACTTGTTTCGTTGCATTAAGGTAGATAAGCCCGGCGAGGAACCCGGTAACTGCCGACAGCGTCTGCAAAGAGACAACAGGGTTCCATGGCATCATGGTCATCGAATGCTCAGATAGCAAAAAAAGAATGGGGGGAGAGAAAGAAATTTGTGTTAGGATTTGGGTAGCAGAGTATCTGAGTGTAAGATTAAATTGTTTCATGCTGGGTGATATCTCTTTATAATGAGGGGTTAGAATAATGGCTGTCCCCCACCATCCAGTGCTAATACCTACTGTAGAGGCTCACAGCTCACGGCCCCTGCCGATCCTAGTCAGCATAAACACAGGAACAGTGGGGTATTATTTGGAAGTCAATCATGGGTGTAGCAGTATGCCCACCGCCTGGGCAGGTGGCTCCCAATAAAATCCGGATTCTGATGAGGGGTGATAAAAATAAGTAGTCATACTACTGGGGATACTAGCCGATCAGCGATCAAGTCTTTATGTCACCCCTCTTACTGAGAGCTTCGAATCCCTATTTTTTTGGGACCCACCTGCTGGTGAATGACCAGACTGAAGTATCGGTGCTGGATCGTTGCCGACTGAAGATCGACCAATTATGACTGTTGTCTCACTTTGCATCATGCTGGCAGGCTGGTAAATCTGTTCTGGACCGTGCGTGCCATGTGTCAGTGTCTCGATTGGGAAAGTGTGTACGCCTGGTATTCCCTGACCGCGGTCGTCACCTCAAGGATGCCCGCGGGCGTGGGTCCGAAAACCGCGGTACGAGCCAATGACGGGCTGCAATCTAATTGTCGGTAAAGGCCATTAGTCTTGAATGAGAACAGTGTACAACCTGGAGAGAAAAGATGGTTCAGCGTCAACGTCAGCAGCTCGTCAATTGAGGGCCCAGTCGGCTTGCTTAAAAGTCGTGATGACAACACTCTTGGGCTGGCTTGCAACGTGGAGAGGCTTGACCTGCTTTGTATCACAATATAATTTTTCTTCTTCATCTGGCAATCTATATATATTTTTAAGCATGCCTGTTCTTCAATATGGTTCAAAGGGTTAGGTGTCGTAGACGCTGACACGTGAAGTTATTCCCGTGTAATGTCATCAATTGAGTATCCGTAAAATTTGCCAGTTCACCTCAAGGTGCACCAGCGTTGCGCTACTTTACATTGATAAGAGAAATGAATAAACAAACAGACTTGAAATTATTCTGCTCAGCTCTTATGTCACAACCTGTCTTCGCCCTTCGTCTTTCCCCATCTACCTGTTAAGTTTATCATTCACGCTCCAGGCTCTCAGAACAGCGCCGCGCCACGCTCTCGATCTTGTATTCTCTGTTAATTTCGATCGACCACTTCCAGCTCTCTCGTGGCAAGATTTTTGATGTCGCTTCATATTGAACGAGCGTTTGCTTGTGTAGGCGCGACACTTCGGACACGACGCCCGTCTGCCAGCCCGTTGTCAAAATATGAGTTGAGGGCCGTACTTCTAATTGACATACCTAGTTCCCTGACCGTGAGCTAGTAAGATCTCCTCTGAGGGTGAATTTCCGAGCACATGGTTGATAGTTATAGACGTTGTTGGTGAGACAGAGCGATGCTGGTCGGTGTCACTGGGTGATTGAGGAGTTTGCTCTGGCTGTGCCGAGGTACCAGAGTCTGTGGTGGATGGAGAAGAGGCAGATGCAACAAATGGTGACGAAACATCTCTATGGGTAGCGGTAGCTGACTGATAAGAAATTTCCCATATATATATGTCCACGTTATGAAGATGTGTAGGCTTCGCCTTGTTGTTGGACGACAAGCTACTTCCCGCTGTTGCGATATGATGGTTGCCGCTGGCGAACGGGCTTGAAGGCACGCCTTTCATGTTGGTGGGAATAGTCTAGAGAGGGCTTGAGGGAAAGAAAATGGTAGAGTTTTATGGAAATCTCAGCATGGTGTTGGCTAAATGTATTTATTTATTTATATTCGTAACTGCTAAGATCCCTGGACAACGAGTGCGATAGATTGACCGTGCCAGGCTCGTTTTCCAGGGATTCCATACGCAAGGTACGTTGCTAACAGCGGGGGCTTGGATGCATGATTCGGTACTGGTTGGGAACAAAAGGCGGCGCACGCTTTGTCAAAAAGGGACCAAGGTCTTATGTCTTACGACCGAGTCTTGATCAAGAAATAAGCTTGCGAGTGTCCGAGCAGGATCTTAGCCATGGATGAAAAGCACCTACCAACCCGCAGAGTGAAATCAATGACATGGGGGTGGGTTGGTAACGGGACCTTCATGCATGGGAATCTCGGAGCCGGGGGGAGCCCACCAAACTAACGGTATAGTGCCTTGCTACCCAGATGTAGGCCTGAGCTGTCATAACATATTGCTCCTGAAGTTAAAGCAAATGTAGCAAGTGTAGCGAGTCATAATCTAGGTTTTCCTCATATCAGCCTTACGCTGTAGCAATTAGTCAGACATTTTGGTATAATGTCTTGGTTGTTAGCTAGATGTGTTATTTGCAGTAGAGACTTTTGGCTGAGAGCTTAAATCAGCAGACAGAACTTAGTAGTACGTGTAGTAAATGTAGCAAAGTGTAGCAAATGTAGCAAAGTGTAGCAAATGTAGCAAAGTGTAGCAAATGTAGCAAAGT